>OY744475.1:140629091-140684737 GCA_963556175.1 Tipula confusa
AAGAACAAAAATTAACTAAGTCAATTTTGTATTATCAAACATGCAACGTTAAAATTAACCTCAGCTTTTTATAACAAAATTGACTAAAACGTTGGTTAAAACAACTTAAACGACTTAAACTAGCTTTAGTTAGTATATATTTTTTTCAGTGTATATATATATATATATATATATATATATATATATATATATATATATATATATATATATATATATATATATATATATATATATATATATATATATATATATATATATATATAAAGTCTCCGCGGTTTTTCCACTATAGATGAAAGTCGCTGAAATTTTGCAACTGGTGGAGCAAAACCGGTGCGCATGCTGTCAGAAAATAGCGGAAGCATTAAACATCAACCACATGATGGTTTGAAATCATTTGAAAAGAGCAGGCTGCAAAAAAAGCTCGATGTTTGGATGCCACATGAATTGACGCAAAGAAATTTGACTAACCGAATTGACATCAGTGAAATGCTGCTGAATCACAACGAAATCGAACCATTTTTTAAGCAAATCATTATACAGGCGATGAAAAATTGGAAAAATACGAGAATATCAGAAGCTCATGGTCGAAGCCTAGTGACCCTCCACAAACGACTTCAAAGCTCTGATTGACGGCAAACAAGGTTATGTTGGGTGTTTAGTGGGATTGAAAGAGAATATTCCATTATGAGCTGCTGCAACATTGCAAAACCATTAATTCGGTCCTGTACTGTGCACAGCTCAACCGTTTGAACGAAACAATCAAGAAAAAGCAACCAGAATTGGCCAAGAAAAAAAGAGTTGTGTTCCATCATGACAATGCGCGGCCACGCACATCTTTGCAGACTCGGAACAAATTAAAAATGAAGGAAATAAAAGAAATTCCGGAAAATTAATGTATGTTTCGTACATTATACGAAGTTCTAAATCGGATGGCGCACTGAGAGAACAGTTTTGGTTGTGACAAACGATTTTTGTGCCTCTTGAATTTGGCTGTTGCCGCAACTATATTAATTCATTTGGACTAATATCAATTTTTGTTTGTAAGACCTAATTTGAAGTTATTATAAATCATTTTTCGATTGATTCAAATATTATTGTTTTGCCACAATCGCTTATTAGTATTTACAACTAAATAATTTCAATAGAGGAAACAACATATTTTTGCTGTTATAAAATTTCATTCAAAGTGAACTCTAAGTTTATTTGTACCTAATAAGATTAAACTATTACAACCGAATAATTTCTTAATGATAAACGATTTTCTTTCTAAGCAACAAAATACTCGTTCAGTGTAATAAAGATTATGTTTATTATAACTAAATATTCCATTGGTTCAGCTGATAATTTAGTTGGAATAATCGAATTGAATTGTGAGTCTACTAATTTAAGTTTGACTTAAATGCGAATTTATTTGTAACACCCGTCTATTTCACTTGGGTTTATCGCATTTTAAAACAATTGTTTGTCACAAGCGTACAATATGTTGTCTCTAAAGCTGTCGAGCAGGATTATATACTGAGCTTAATACTCCTTTTTTAAAAGTTTAACACACAAATTTAATATGCGCATGGCAAATATACCAATGTACTTCTTATGAAGGAGTACTTCTTATAAATGAAGCTTTCTATATTTTTTTGAGTTCGATAAATTTACAATAAAATTAAGATTTTATAATTCAATACGTACTCAGGGGAAGAATAAAACATAAATGCAAATTTTTTAAAACAATTTATTTTGATTAAATAATTTCAAATTTTTAATATTGTTTTACCAGTAAGTTTTATTGAGTTTTTAATATTTACTTTAATAATCCCATATAAAACTTTTAATTGTTGGAATATTTAGTTATATAAGATGTATGGTCACATTTTAAAGATTCTATATCTCTTAACACAGCATTGTTTTGCTGTTTGACCAAATAAGCGAAGTAATAGATATCAAAACATAAAGTTTCAATAGATTGTAAACAAATGTAAAATTTTTCTTCGTGGCTCACAAATAGTTGTACAAGACCAAATATTGGTTCACCGCACTCTTTTTGTGTCTGCATAATTCTGATTTGTATTCCCGTAGGCTGCTAAAGGTTTCATAATTTATTATACAGACAAACGAAAAAATATTGCAACAAATGAATTTTCTTTATTATAACCAAATTATTTATGTGTCGGTTGGGATAAACGAAATTCAGTTTTCTAAAATAATATGTAACTAATAATTATTATAGCAACATATTTATTTTTGCCGTAACTAATATATTTGTTGGAAGATTATTTAAGGATAGTTGTTACAACTAACATATTTTACCACTAGCTTTCAAACGAGTCGGTTATTATTTAATTTTGCTTCAAATAATTTTCCTTTGTTGAAATAAATATTTTGTATCTAGAATAGAATTCCATTTATAGTAAATGAATTTTATTTGATACAAAAAATACGTATTGAGGCAAACGAAATATATTTAATACAAGAGTGAGCCAACAAATTATTTTTCTCAGTGCGGTTATAACTTAAAAACTATGTATCACGGGTTAACCAATTTTTATTTAATGCCACAGATATATGGGTTGGGACGTCTTTTGAGTGGTTTTTGACATAACACTTTAATTCATTTAAAAAAATTATGGTTGCACTTTTTTTGAGGTTAAAATAATTGTTCCTATACTTTTCTACTATAAAGGAGTTCATATATATTTTCCAATTTTAAATTTACCTAAACAATTAATACAGTGCAGCTCAAATGCGGTATTTGGAGAGAAGATGGACAACTATGAGCCGCTATGTCTCACTCTGCTGCAAGAAGATATATATATATATATATATATATATATATATATATATATATATATATATATATATATAAATATATATATATATATATATATATATATATATATATATATATATATATATATATATATATATATGTATATATATATATATGTATATATATATATATATATATATATATATATATATATATATATATATATATATATATATATATATATATATATATATATATATATATATATATATATATATATATATATGTATATATATATGTATATATATATATATATATATATATATATATATATATATATATATATATATATATATATATATATATATATATATATGTATATATATATATATATTTATATATATATATATATATATATATGTATATATATATATAGGTGATATGTTGATAATTTTACCAGTTATCTTCCTTACACACTGGTGCAGTGTCCGTATATTTTATGACTTGCTGCTACCTCCTCAGCAACTTTGAGAATATAATTTTCTTATTTGATCATTCCTTTCCAACAACTTTATTTAAAGTACTTTATCTTCGTATCTGCATTTCACTTTTGTCGTGTTTTGCTGGTACTCAAATTTGCACCGTGTTTAGTATATTTGAGGCAGTTTATGATGTAAGCTTCTTCAGTTTGGGTTCCATCGTTGTTCTATATACTTGTAGCTTCATTTCTATACATGCGAAGATTGAGTTAGAGCGTTTCATCGAAGATTTTCTGTTTTTATTAGTGCCTATTATTAGTTTTTTATAAAGCCTAGTTCTCATTAGTCAAGTTACTAGAACTCAACTACTTGAATTCAAATAACTTCAATTTTGCAAATCAATTTTTCATATATATTCGTTTTATATAAATGTCAATAATTCAACTTTTATATATTTTAAGCTATGCTTATTACTCTTCTTGAATATAAAAGTTCAAAGTACTTCTACTCTACTTGAAACTTGAAGTCAAATAAAAGTAAATTGAATTCAAGTAAAATAACACATTTATATTAGTCGAGCCATTTAAAGTTACTTGAATTCAAGTGACTTCAATCAAGTAACTTGACTAATGAGAACTATAGGCATAATATAATATACATTAATTAATCATCAAAATTTTCTAACAGTAAAACATATTAAATCATTTTTTTCGGTTATGAACACGACAATACTCACGATCCAGTGACAGGAGCATTTTATCATAATTATATAGAGTATGATTCTTTAATATAGGCTGATTTGAACATCAATAATCAATATACTATATGCAAAATAAAAACTTTATTTCAACTGTACGACTATTAATCACAATTATTCAAAAATTGAATCTTTGACAGATCAGTTTTCAATTCTGTCAAAACTTATCGATACGAATCTATTTCCATAAAGTCGTATATATATATATATATATATATATGTATATATATATATATATATATATATATATATATATATATATATATATATATATATATATATATATATATATATATATATATATATATATATATATATATATATATATATATATATATATATATATATATATATATATATATATATATATATATTTATATATATATATATATATATATATATATATATATATATATATATATATATAGATAGATATAATTGTATATATAACTTTTCACGAACAACAACAACACAACAACATTAACAACAATGTCAAAAAAAATTAAGATTTATATCAGCTTAAAGCCACAACTACAAATAAAAAATATACACACAAAACAAAACCAAAGTATATACGCATACATACACAAATATAAAAATAACCATGTCAATTACAATGCCAAACGTCGTCTAGTCACTTTGAAGGGTTTTTCTCTTTTCTGTTTTTAATATTACTACTTTTATACAAATTTGACACTCACGCAACCCTCGTTACTGTTTTAAACATGTACTTATATACAGCACAGTACAGAATTTGAAAATTTCAACTCCTTATACGTATCACATGAATATGAGATTCTTACAGTAGTTTCCGCGAATCAAATATTTGTTTGATGTGTTAGATTATAGGTTTAGACCTGTATAGGGTATAGGTTAGACATGTATCTATTCAATATCAGGACGGACATTTTTTTCTATTCTGATGAACCATCGTTGCTGACAGTTACTCGTATATTTCAGTTATTTTTTTATTATTATTTATAGTAGACGTAGGGTGGCCTACGACAAAAAAAAACAATTTTAAGCATACCTTGTACATATATAAGATTATCCACTTTGAAATGCAAAACAGTATTATCTGAAGGTCACCTACTCCTTTTGACATATAATATTTTTATTTATTTTTTGCTATATATAGAGTTTCTTGAAGGATAACAAATAATTCCAACCGATAATCTTTAATGGATGGAAAAAGCCCAGTTTTGCATATTCCACGATGACAGTGCCCTATTTTACCTTGATGCCTTTTTACAATCCATTCACATGTCCCAAATATAGAGCCCATAAAGGAAAAACTCCGCTATATGAGCTCCATAACAAATCGATTCAAAAGGCATTCCTAGATTTTAAATGGGATTGGAAATTCTATAGTAAGTTCTCTGCTAGGAAATTCATTATTTTCTGTGTCTGCGTATAATGACACTATCATGTTGTAACCATATTTGATTTTGATAACTTGATTATCATGTTCAAATTAGTACCAATCAGCATATTCCAATAACCTTATTATATCATCATTAATCCCACTAAAGATTATTTTTCATTACAATTATGTGGATACACTTCATAAGGCTCTAAAAATCAACTGACGAACTATGCCCACATTTTTAGTAAAATCAAGATATAAGAGTGCACAAATCTTTCTTAAACTAAAAACTTAACTCATTTTATGAACGGTCTCAGAAAATTTCGTTATAATTACAATCGTCATATGCGACATTTAAACACAAACAATGAGTTATCAACTGCAACATAGTCAACCATATTGCAGTGCTAAATTTGTTTTAATGAGAACAAGTTTATGAAATGTCTACTTGTTTAAAGTTTAAACGAAACTGCACGAAAACGGTGTAAAAAAATCTAACGTATCCACTATAGTAAATATGTATATATGTCCTATAGTAATATACTATAGTAATATAGTAGATATGTACTAAAGATTTCTCATTTGCTCAATAAAAATAAAAAAAATCAAACTTCTGATATTTCCAATCTCATTGTTGTATTTGTGATTTTATTCGATAGTATAAAATAAAAGAAAGAAAACAAATACCGAGCAATTGGCGCAGTGGTTAAAGTTGTGGTGTTTGGGACGGGAGGTACCGGGTTCGAATCTCAACGGGGGAGGGTTGCAAAGGGATTTTTCATCACCTGATTGCGATCGGTGATGACGATGAACACAACTTTAACCCCCCGTTGGAGTGCAGAATCCATGGGCCGAACCATCTCCATGCCAGTACAGGCTGGCATGGAGCAATGCAGATGGATATTCAAAAAATCGCGAACCTGTAGTCGTGCGTCCTCGATTTGGCCCTCGTTGGCGTAAAGTAGGACGTTAAAATAACGGCGAAAGAGTTGGGTGAGCTTCGGCCCCAAAGCTCACCCAACTCTAAAAATCCCTAAAAATTGTAGGGATTAAATCAACAAAAAAAAATAGAAAAACGACAAATATTTAAAATTAAAGAAAAATGCTTCAGTTTTCAGTTTTTTTGTTTTCCAAAAAATCCATAGAAATGATGCAAGAAGACATTTATCATATGCGCATAATAAAAGATTTAGCAAATTTGGAAAGATTTAGCAAATTTATTTTTCACATAAAACTTCACAATGACTCGGTAAAGCAAATTTGAAATTCTAAAAAATTCTCTGCGTAAATTTCCTTATGCTCATACTAAAACTGTACAACCAAACGGATCCCAAACGATTGAGCCTAGAAAGGTGACCTTTATTTCCATTTATTGACTAATGATCATCATTTATAATGTGATCATCATTAATAATGGGATGAATGAATCATATTTGAGCATTTTACACATTTATTACACCGGTAATACGGTCGGTTCTGCTCGACACCACACATTTTTCCCAACTTTTTATGACCTACTCTTTCGGTTGAACCTTATTTAATCGCAATATGTGACAGACATGAGCCGCACTTAAATTAGCTATAGTACTGTTATAGTTAGGCAAAAATGTGTAACATCAACTTGCACTATACAAAAAACAATAACAAAATTTTTAAAATTATTTAATGGATTGAAAATAAAACGGTTTGATCTAATCGCTCCAGGAGCTTTTATACTCATTTCCTTTATAGTATTTAAGTCACAATGCTTTCATACTTTTCACACAGTACAATCAATTGTTTAACTGAAGTTTTTTGTTTATATATATTTAAACGCATAATGTAATCATTTACAAAGGGATGCTCTTCTAATTAAGCTTATTACATCGAAATCATATACAGTGTCAATTATATAAGCCAAAGTTTATAATATACATATCGGTATTGTTAGATGGTGTTTCTAATAATAATTTTACATATTTGAGTAATGCATATTGCTCCTTAATTTAGTCACGTGATTCCAGTAGATCCAAAGTTGTGGTATCTTTGTTGCATACCAATTATTAAATGCATTGCATACAAAACAATAGCATATATCAGTTTCTTTAAACCACTCTATGCGGCTCCACTTGAGTTTTGTTCTTAATTGTAAGTAATCAGATTTTACTTCTTCCGTATATATTTTTAGGAAACTTTTGTTTCGTTGATTGAACCTAAAGGTTGATTCTGACTTGGTTCTTCACGATCACTAAAATCCATTTTTAACTAAACAGTTAGTTTGCATACTTATAGTAATGCTGGCTATCGATGATTTTGCAAAAACAATTATTATGCTTCTGCAGCTCAGCTGGTTTTAGATTTGCCGGACTCTATATAGAATTTTACGTCCGTAATAAGGATATTTCAGTTTCTTTCCAATTGAAGTAAGGTACTTCCAGAGCTTCCTACACATTCTTCAGTATAGTTGGTCAGTTATTTCTGTTCATTAGTTTTTTTTTTACCGCAAGCCGGGTGTCATTACAAACAAGGGGTTGGTTGATATTTCGCAACATTATGATTACAGATTCGATTTTTAAGAGTTTAAAAATTTAGTTGGATAGTTGACGATAACAGTTTAGCTATAGTAACGAAATCCACCAATTTTGTACGTAATCAATTCGGCAACAATTTCAATTTTAATCTTGAAATTCATTTCATCGACACCAAAGTTTTTCGCAGCCAATATGCTACGTTCGCACAACGAACCATGATTTTTGTGATTTTCAGCAAAATTTGTAAACACCTAATTCAGATGCGATTGGTCTATGATTATGTGAACTTTCAGAAATCTATGTGGAATGTATTGCAGCTATATAGTCAAAATGTCAACGGGGATATTTTTCAATGTCAAGCAATTGTTATAAAATAACAATAAACTTCTCCAGATGGTTTGTTTTGCAGATCGACAATTATGTTTATCCATGTATATTTGAGAGTTCTTAATATATTTACACAAAATGGAAGTCTTCAAATATGCATTAAGTTCAGCGGCTGGCGTTGACCGTTAAATCACTTGCATTATTTAATGAAAATCACCGAACCATCGCACCACTAAATTAATTATGATTATCTTGTAGATCTTGCATTGTAATTTGTTCTTATGCCTGCAATGACTTCTTATTCGCCATCGTACATTCATTCCAAACGATCAATTTGCATTGCTGAAAATCTTTGACATCAGACAGTTCTTCGAAAGGTTGCACGTTGGAGTGTTCATTGATGTTTAACGAAAACTTGAGTGCTGAATGAGCAGTTTGACCACATTTCAAAAACTTATAAATGCAATTCCTGATGAAGAAAGTATAAGTGCAATCTCATTTTGTGAGTGAATTGTGGCAAAGATCAAAGTAATCAAACAATTTTTTTCAGTTCCACTGGGAGCGTTCAAGGAAAAAATCAATCGTACCATCAGTGCCCTTTGTTAACAACTTTCGTGATAGTGTCGTACGAATAATTTTTGTCGGAAAGTTCGTTCGAACTAATTCTCTCAACGGATTAACTCTTGAAATGCGTCGTGATTCAGATAAAAGAAAACGTGAAAGATGATTGTGTTGCAATTACCGTGAAAGTGGCCATTAAATTGTCTCAAACATCATTTATTGCATCAAACGAAATCATTTAGAAGCAAGTGTTCTATTTTTGAAGCTATATTAAGAAATGTGTGAAACCTGTACATGGCGGGTTCAATAGAGACATTTTTACTTTACCACTTGCGCAACGCAATCAAAAAGTTTCATTTCTCTATTTTTAAGCGTTACAATTTGGGCTCAATAGCACTTATCGGTCCAATAGCAACGGACTGGACTGAATACATGTTGTCACGTACTAACAAAATGCAGCTGTTTGTCTTTTCTGCACGATTATTTAAATTTATTATATCGCTTATCGTTTATTGATTACTGAACTACTGAAATAAGCAAAAATCCTGCAGAGAAAACCACTTTCCGTTTTCCCTGAATTTTCCAATTTTCAAGCAACTTTTACAAATTTGTTTACCTAACAATTTTATTTGACCTATCACAAACATTAAAAATAATTTTTTAAAAATTGCCAAATCGGTCCAACCGTAATTCGCTTACCAAAGAACAGCATTTAATTTTTTATTTATATAGATTATTCTGTCACAACGATGGCAGATAATAAAATGAATAATCTATATAAACAAAAAATTAAATGCTGTTCGTTGCTAAGCCCATACTATAAATACCATATTCGTTACTATAAATAAATAGATGATGTTAATTAATGTAGTTTACATGCACAGTGCTAATTTGTTTGTCTTTTGTATGGGTTTTTTTTGCTGTTGGCTATGTCAAAGTAATTTTATAATACTTGTAGAGTTATAAGGTTTGGTCCCCTTATCATTAAAATTTTGATAGAAATTGAAGATAATACCATTGCCAAAATGTATATTTATTTCCAAACAGTATAATGATTTTCAAGCCTATCGAATAAAAAGTAAATATATAAACTAACCACACTTTTCTATAGTAAAACCGTTAAAGAACATACAACACATAAATATTCCTCAAGCGCAATCACCTTTTCTTAACTGAATACATAATTCAACTGTGTATTAACTTACATACGAGTATAATATCGTACCGATATCGTATTATATACTCACCACCAAAAATTTCGAAGTGTTTAGTCAAAAATAAAACGAAACAAAACAAAAGCCAAAGCACCTAAATAGCAAAAAACACTTGAACAACTTTTTTTTCAATATTGATATAAGAAGGGTAGATTTAAAGTACCGATTTTCTTTTGTTTTCTTTTTGTCGCACCCGCAACAGACGCGCGAGCTACCTCACGTTTGTATACGCACACATTTTTATATAGAATTTGGTTTAGTTTTTAATTGGGGGTGATTAGGCCAATTTGAATACCACAACATAATAGTATGCACCCCATATATTTTCAATTTTTTTTGTTGTGTTTTGAATAAATTTTTGAACGACTTTTTTTTATGTTAAATGTGGTTAATGATTGTGGTAAATATTAAAAGAGAAATGCTAATTGAATTCAATTAAAGGTGCCATAATACGAGGCAATATATAAAGGCAAGGTGGATCCGATCAATCAATACTATATGCACACAGTGTACATACATTTTTTATAAGAAATTCTAATAAAACAAAAGTTTTGATAAAATTATATCACACGATAACCAAAAATTTTGAATTTTGAATTTGAATTTTTAGATGTCATCCAAAATTATACTATAAATATAAAAATTATGTTGCAGTGATACGCAAACTATATTGAATGTAGGCTTTTTGAAATATTTTTTATTTTATGTTTCTTAAAGCAGATTTGTTTCGGTTTAATTAATCGGGGATTAATTTCGAATCAACACTTATTTAAAAGTTAGTGAAAATCACCAATTTATAGCAAAAATAGTGATTCTTGTGGTCCTTTGGATGTAGACTATGATTCAAACATTTAATAGGATTGCAAATATTAATCAAATACCATTTCCATCATTGCATATTTTCCGAAAATATTTTACTCAGAAATTAAATAAGGTGCACCTTATAAAGGCACTGATAGACGAGCATAACATATAGTTTGTCTGCTTATTATTGTTGATGATTTTGGAGATAAAATTATACAAGAAGCTTTAAAAGCTTTAGTGAAAGTCGTTTCGAGTTACATTTTTAAATATTTAAAAAATTATGTTCTATCCTGCTATGAATTTAATCCAAAGTTTTAAGCTATTCTGGTATTTAGAGGACGCACGATGGATTGCAAGTTTGCTTTAATTCTTTATAAATCCTTTATATGGCTTTACTCTTCAACAGGGGATCACAATTTTATTTATCATTATCAACGATAAAGCAAATTTCAGCCGGTATGCATTTGTATTGGAAATAGCGAGAGTTCGTTTAGAACCATTACATAAACAAGCATAAAAAGCGGGTGTTTTAATATTTTTTTAATTCTTTTAAGAATTAGAAAAGCTGGAAAAGTCAATAAATTGTATTTAATGATTATAACCGTTTGTTTTGGTCACCTTCAAAAGTCGAAAAATTTAATGAAAGTTAAATAGGTCTAACTATAAAGGTGGAAGAATTTCTTAGAACCATAGTTTTAGGATCATTGTTATATATAGTTAACTAATTTAATCACACAGACATTAATAGCGATTGACGTCCAAAACAAAAAACAGTTGTTTAAAAGGATCATTATTGTTATGAAATCACACTTTAAAACAAATCAAAATTTTGTTTATTGATATTCGTTTCTACCAAAATTTCTCTTTTTTAAGGATCGAAATGAATCCTTTCATTCACCATTAAAATCTTTATGAAATTTACTAATTGAATTTTTATTTTTATTTCAGGTAAGTTCGAGTTTCATAATTTATACATCCAGTAAACCGTAAGTTCCTAAAAATATTTTGAACCCATCAAATTTTTTTGAGTTAGTTTTAAAGATTTAAGGAGTATTTATGTTTAAAATTCGTTCAAAACATAAAATAAAATGTATTTGGTTCTTACAAGAGACACTGTAATATTTGTTTTTTTTTATTTTTATTTTAAATAAATTGACTTTATTTATTTTATTTTATTACAATCTAGTCTCCTGGACTAATGAGCAATTTGTTTCTGACTTAATTTACTAAGATAATTATATCTAGGACTCCACCCATTGGCGTTTCACAGTTTCTGGTAAGTTGTTGGTTATACCACATCGGTATTGTGAATTTAAATCAGCAAGCCGCTGTTTGCATTAACAATTAAACCAGTTCAAAGGGTTTAGTTCTTTTCAATCTGCGTATAATATTGGTGTTGGTTAACAGCTGAATTGCCTCTATATTCACATGTTGCTGGAGTCTTTCTTCGTGTTTACTTGCATTTTTTTTAATTTCAATTGAAACGGGATCAACTTTAAAGTCTCTATGTAGATCACTATTCCTGACGTACCATGGTGCATCGACGATGTTCCTTAGTACCTTGTTCTGAAACCTTTGAATGATATTGACGTTGCTGGGTTTTGTACAACCCCAGAGTTCAATACCATAAGTCCATATTGGTTTCAGTATTTGCTTATAAAGTAGCAGCTTATTGTATGATGATAGAGAAGAGTGTCTGCCTATCAGCCAATGCATTTTTTATATTTGAGTTTTAGTTCTTCATTTTTTTATTGACGTGGACCTTCCATCTAAATTTAGCATCCAGGGTCTTGCCTAGATACTTAGCTGTGTTCGCATACGGTATTAGTTGTCTATTTATTGAAATAGGTATATGTTCAACTCGTTTGTTGGTAAAATTTATGTGAACTAATTTAGTTTCACTTAGCTTAATTCGCCATCTTTTAGTTCATTTATATACTTCGGAGATAGCTGATTGTAATTTTTGTGTTGATTCTTCGTTGCTTTTTCCAAACAGCTAGGATCGCAGTGTCATCAGCAAAAGTCGCCACTGTGTGTTTTCTAATTCAGGTAGATCATACGTGTTTAATAAATATAAAATCGGTCCTAATACACTGCCCTGCGGTACACCTGCTTTTATTTCTTTTAATTCAGAATAAGTTTCAGCAAATTTAATTCTAAAGAATCTATCTTTCAAGTATGATCCCAGTATTTTAGCGAATTGCATTGGTAAGAGGTTTCTTAACTTATGATTAAGTCCTTCATGCCAAACCTTGTCAAAAGCTTGCGCCACGTGTAAAAATATCGTGGAGCAGACATTTTTCTCTTAAAGTGCTTTCTCAATTACATTGATTACTCTGTGTACTTGTTGTATTGTTGAGTGTTGACGACGAAACCCGAACTGATGATTTGGGATTAAGTTATTCCTTTCGATTATCGAATTTAACCTTTTAATCAGTATTTTCTAAAAGAGTTTAGACATAACTGGCAACAACGAAATTGGTCTATAAGATGAAGTTTCGTATGGTGGTTTACCAGGTTTTGATATCATTATTACTTCTGCAATTTTCCACAAACTGGGCACAAATTTGATTCTAAATGCTGCATTGATAATATAAGTAAGCTTAACTAGGGCCTTCCTTGGTAGTTCTTTTAAAATTTCTGTAGTAATTAGATCATAACCAGGAGCTTTTTTCGAATTCATATTGAATTTTATCTCATGCAGGACTTCTTTTGGTGAAGTCAATAGAATTTCTTCACTTTCTTTTTCAGATTCCACCGTTATTATTTGAGATTCTAAAGTTTGATCATCATGTGGTTGGAATATTTTTTCGAGGTGCTCCGTAAAACATTGAACTTTATCTTCGTTATTTCGAGCCCATTTTCCCCCTTCTATTCTTATTGGAGGGTTCTGCATTGTTGGTCTTTTAATGTTTTTGGTTGCTTTCCAAAGTGAATAATCAGTCCTGCTAGCATTAGTTGTTTTTTTTAGACAGTTACTGATTGACTCATCTTTTACTTTTTGGATTTCCCTTCTTAACTGTTGGGTTAAATTGTTTAATTTAGTTTTATATTGAGGAGCTCGTGTTTGCTGCCATATTCTTCTCGCTCTTCTTTTTTCTGCCAATAGTTCTCTAATTTCTTTAGGGTAGTTGTTTCCTTTTATTTTATATTTAATTGTTGGGGTACTTTCCCAGGCTGATTGTTGTATACCATTTACAAATTTTTGAACTTCGTTTTCTACTTGCTCCTCGTATTTTAATGGAAGCTTTAGGTTAATTTTTTCTTTTAAGGACTGCCTAAAGTATTCCCAACAAGTGCGTTTATTTATTAGGCTTGGATTTCTTTCTTTTTGAATTATTTTTTCGCTTAATGTCTAAAGTATAGGAGAATGGTCCTAGTTTAGGTCTCGACTTTCGTCTACTTGTATATAGTTCATTGATATATTTTTGATTATAAAAAAATCAATTAAGACTGGTATTTTGTTTTGATCTGTAGGCCAGTAGGTTGGTTTTCCAGTTGACAAGGTTTCACTGCCGCATTTTCTGACAGCTTTAAGCAGTTCTTTACCTTTAGTCGTTGTTAGCCTAGAACCCCAATGGACATTTTTTGCATTAAAATCTCCTACAATTATGTATCTTTTTCCTAGTTTACTGAAGAATTCGAGATAATCTTTTTCTTTTAGCGCGTGTTTCGGAGGGCAGTAAACACTAACAACACTAACATAATTATTTTTTGTTTTAACGTTAACAACAGTTGCTTGTATTTCAACTGTTTCATATTTCAGCTCTTCGTAATGCTGGATATTATTTCTAATTATAACAACGCTACCCCCTTTAGCAGTGTTTTCTGAGTGATTGGTTTTATATACTTGATGATTTTTTAATTTAATATTTGATTGTCTAGTAAAGTGAGTTTCCGTGATAAGACATATGTCGATTTTTTCTATTTCCAAGAACACCTGCAATTCTTGTTGATGTTGCATTAGTCCATTGGCATTCCAGCATATAATTCTAAGATCATTGGCCATTTTTCTGTTTAGGGATAGCTCCCTTAGCTCTATACTCAAGTGTGTGTAATCGCTCATCAAACGTATTAAGTTTACTTAATATCAATTTCAGAGTTTGAATAATATCCTCACTTTGGGTAGTTTCTCTTTGATTCACTTTACTCCTTAATACTTGAGCGTAAGTCAAATTGCTCATTCCTTCCCGAGGGATTTCCGATACTTTTCGTCGTATTACTTCGGGCTTGTTTTTTCGAATGGTTGGTTTTCTATTTATATTTGAATTTTTTTTCATTCATTCTTTTAAATTTGATGCTTTGCAATTCAATAGCAACACTGCATTCTCTATAGTTAGCGGGATGATTTTCTCGACAGTGAACGCATTTGGCCTGCCCATTTTTTGGTAGTACGCAATCTATTGTATGATATGTTCCAGTAAATTTAACACATCTTGGTTCCTTATTGCAGTACTTTTGTGTATGTCCATACGCTTGGCATTGATGACATTGTGGTATAAGCTTAGACCTTCTTAAAGGCTGTATAATCACTTTGCATCTTAAGATGTACTTAATTTGATATATTTTTTCGATTGTCTCATCGGCATCGGAGGTCAACATAAACATATTAAGAGGTGTTTATCCCGTTTTTTTAATTGAATTGATGCATCAACAGCTTTAAATCCCTGCGCTTTTAAGTCATCAATTATCTTGTCTATTTTACATGTGTAATGAAGGTTTTTAGCCATCACTCTGATTGGTCTAGTTTGTTTATCTTCAAACGTGTGCCAATAGTGCTTTCCTTCATTAAGCATTTTTGTTACTTGTCGGTAACTTTCACTATCTTTCAAGTTTATTTTGATGTTATTTCCATTCATCACCTTTGCGTTAAACTGATCTGTTGCAGTTATTTTTTTTATTTTTTCATATAGTAAGTCATGATCTTTGATTTCATTTATGACTATTGGTGGGGGTTGAGCTAGTTTTTGTGGCTTTTTTGTTATAACCTTTGGAACATTCAGTTGTAATTGAGGCGGAGATGGAGTATTATTTCGTTTCCTTTTGTTTCTACGATTTACAACTCTTACAAACTCCGTTTCCCTAGCTAGTTCTTCTTCATCTGTATGGTACTCTTGCACAGCTGTTGTTATTATATTAGTCTTTTGACTATTGACTTCCTTTGATTTAAGAGTACTAACTTCGTTTTCTAGAACTTTTATTCGCTCCTGCATCCATGTAATTGTTTGATTCAGTTGCATGTTTATATTTGTGGAATCGACCAATGCACTATTGGCTTTGCACAATTCACTGTACAGTTTTTTCTCAGTTAAAAAACGATTGCAGTTCTCTTGCGACAGTTCGTTTTTCGAGTTTTCCTTATTTTTCAGGACGGTTTGCTCCTTTTGATGCACTAATTTGATGTTGCCTCCCAAAAAGGGGCTAGTGACTTTTGTAGGAGATCGAGTTAAATATCCTTCTCTTTTGTACTCAGTTGAGTATTATTACTTTTCCCTAACATATCTTGAGATTGGTTGTAATAATTATAGTATAGCAATGATTGGTCTGCCCCAGGTATACCACCAGGGCTAATTGTTTCCTTGTTTGTTACACTCATTGCGTTTTTATAGTGTATTGATTGCACTCGCCTCTAGTATTTAGCCGATTAGTATTCCATCGTTGCACGGGTGTTACCACTTGGAGGTATACTAGACACATTTGGTGGTTTCTACATAGTTACAAAGTTGGAATATAAACCAGTCATGGCTATAAACAATCAACCCCTACCCTATTGAGGCACACCCAACACCCAATATTTGTGGTAAAGATGTAATTTTATTATTTTAAATAGTAAAATGCGGGTAATAAGGAACTTGATCGTTTTTAGTTTTTTCTAAAATAACCAAGGATTTAAGGAAAGCAAATATCACAGACAAGCTTTAGATTCCAAATATCAACTGTGTCACAAACATATATATATATATATATATATATATATATATATATATATATATATATATATATATAAATATATATATATATATATATATATATATATATATATATATATATATATATTTCATATTTTCCAAATTTTATAAACAAGATAATGGTGTATTTACCTTTCTTTTCTATTCTTTTATTTAAAACATAATATTGACCATCTGTATACAACCAGTGACATCACAATAAAAGGTTTAAGTTCTACAATATGTGTTTAATTCCGTTGCAAGAAGTATAGGTGGAATAAACATAGTAAAAACCAATTAAATTTATTACCTAATGGCAAAACTGCATCGAAAATAGAAATTAGTTTGAAGATGTTGCATAATTAATGTACATATTAATTTTCACTAAAAATTTTCTGCATTAAAGCAATTGGTTCATTTTTAAATTCTTAGTTCATTTTTAAGACAGTTTACGCTGTACAATTAAAATATTCTTTATTTATTCTTTTCCAATAGAATCCAAAATATTAGAATAAATTGATCTGACTGCTTTAATTGACGAGGAGGTTGCAATTAAAAAAGCATACAATTATAAAACTAATATTGTATGTTAAATTATTTGATTTTGGTATATTAGTATTTCCGCCGATAAAACGCGCATGCGTAACATATTTAGGAAATGCTTAACTTTCGCTACTATACCATTAAACCGCAACAGTACAATTACATTGATTCGATAATTCAATTAAATAAACAACAATTGTAAAATTGTAAATCAATATATTATTAATTTTCGAAATATTTACAATTGCGTAAATAATGTTTGATGAATAACTAATTAATGTGCGCAGGCTTATTAAAAACTTCCAAATATTATTAAATTATTACAGACGGTAAATAAAAATGTAAACCAAAAAAAAAAAAAAAAAACTAAAAAAATTTATGTCACGAATTTCTGATTTTGCTTCATCATTTGAGCTGTTGAATTTTAATTCAAATTCAATAAAATATTATATTTGTTGTTCATCGTGTCAAAATAAAAAAAACTTGACACGCGACAATTAACAACAAAAAAATATTAATTATATATATATATATATATATATATATATATATATATATATATATATATATATATATATTATTTTATGTATATATGTGTGTGTTATGTACTCGTATCAAACTAAATAAATTAATTTAAAATAATTATAACACCATTAGTTTTACGTACATTCACAATTATTATTAATAATTTTGTTGATTATTATACATGTATATACGCGCTTATTTATAACATAAATCTTTTATTTTATGTGCGGAGTGTAATTTTAATTAATTCATTTCATACATTTAATTTATTCCAATTTGATGAAATACATAGTTTTTATTATGTAATGTTTTATGAATTTATTTTTATTTTTAGTACAAAATTTAAATGAAAATTTACTTTTACATTTATACTTTTGGGATTAAGGTTGCCAGACTGTCGTAAAATACAAAAATTTAAACTTTTTGGATTTTGCAAACCAAGACAAAATTCGAACTGTAAAAATCTCCGGACTTTTCCATTTTTATAGGGTGTAATTATAATAGCTGGCTGCACTCACTACACCAAAAACCAATTTAGGTCATATTTAGATAAAAAAGCATAACTATAGGCGAAAAGCTGTTTCATTTAATTTAGAGACGTATCGTATGCATAGTTTGACATTTTATCCAGATTTGTTTGCTAGATTGAACATCTAAAAGAAATCCTTTTTCCTTTGCTACTTCCTCTTACGTTTACAAAATTTGACCCCTCCCCTAACTGCAATCGTTCTAACGTCTTCAAATGATTTGGGCTCTGTTTCATGTTTGAGCAAGAATCAAATATAAAATCTTTTAAAATCCTTGAATCTATAACAGTATAAGTCCGTCCAACTACTTTTTTTTCAGAAAGTGTTTTTGTCTTCCTAAAATTTAAGGTTAAACCAATCAGTGTTTCGTTTCCTGTTGCAAACAATATATTCTATATATGTAAATGTAAATACTCTGCTCTTACTGCAAATAAACTGGCTATCGGTATATGGTATATTGTTTCATATTAATCATGCATTGGTAATCAACAACTTCTCCAAATGGCTTGTGGTGCCATTTGGTATATAGGACAAATTCTCATAAATCAAAAATGCATTGGCATAATAAAATATTTTGTACACATAAGCAAATATTTCAAACTTCTTACTGTGGCACATATAATTCAACGTTGATCTGACTTCATGAAACCACAACACTTTTGTCAAGGCATTGAACGGGAAAACCTTCTTTTTCAAATGAGACAAATGTCTCTCTTGGGATGCCCGTTAACCTTTTGGATTGTTTACTTTGCACCATGCATGTCAAGTTGATAAGACGGTAACTCATGGTCACTTCGAAAAAAAGATTTTTTCGTAATGTTTGCTAAATAGCGAAAATACTTTGGCTATACTTTAAAAGCTATAGATGGCAATATTACAGATTTTTTAACCTGCGTGTAGAGTCAGTAGTTTCATAACTATCTGGACTCGACGGCTGTTGATTGTTTCGGATCCATTAAAGATCAATTAACTCTACGTAAAGTTAAACGTCCAGTGCGTGCATGCAAACTAAACGTCCTATATTTAGGAACCTAAGAAAACCCCTCTAACCGGCAAAACATAAGAAAAATATTCTTTCGTATGTATACTTAGGATTGCTTTTGTGCATCGTTCTGTTTTTAGGCGACACATTTTTACAATCCAATTTTCCGTTCGGAAATAAAATCGAATATTTTATGGTTTATAAATGCATTATGGTGGTTTTCCATTTTGATTTATAAACACTTTGGCACTTTTTGTTCACCGTTGGAGCTTTGCACAGCTTTTGGTCATTGTCTTTATCATACATTAGTGTTAATGCCACTTTAGTTTGCTGAATGCTATACCTGCTACGGCAGTTTTATTTGTTTAATTTTTCATCTCATAAAGTATTTTCATTGATTTTGGAAGCAGATAGTTAACTATAAAAGTAATTTTCTTCAACAGGTACATCTGGGGTGTATTTTCTCGCTTCTTTGTCAAAAAAATTCAATATTTCAATCCGAAAAACTATATGTCCGCATCTGCGAAAGCAATACGAACCAATTTTAAGTTGACTTAATGTTAGCTCCTATCGAAACCAAGACCAATTAATAACCCATTGTAAGATCGGATAATTATCAAGAAGAATAATTTTACTCGGCTCTTTTGCCAACATTGGGTAAACATATTAGTAACTTTCCAGTTATATTTCAAGACTTGGCGATTGATTAAGTGTCATGATTATGTATAAAGCAATACATTTATGAAAATATGTGCCATGCTTCTCAGATGATTTAACAGCTAGGTATTCCAGACGAAGTTCAACTTCGAAAATTTTTCCAGTGCATCAGGCTCTCTTCTGGCAGTTACCTTTTTAGAAGATGGAAATTTAATAATATATAGGCGCGGATCCTGATAATATTCGAAATATTGTTTTTAAACAAACTCATCATTTTTCTTGAATAGCATCCTAAGCTCTACATTGGGTATTTGAACAATAATTGAGTATTACTTTCGAAGTTCTTTTTCGAATAGTGCTTTAACTGTTTGTAATGTAGTTATATATCCAGGAAGTGTTTTAAACTGAAGTTATTGTTGATTTAAACTTTTAACTCTTGTAAGGATAAAAGTGTTATGTTTTAATCCGCAGTGTGAGTTGGGAGATCATTAAATGTGCTTCCAAGATACGATACAATCAAATAAATATTTTTGGTTCACGCTTCAGCATAAGTTTGATCACTAAGTGCTTTGCACATTCTTTATCGTTTAAGCAATTTAATATTATTTGTTAACAGAAATAAGTTTTAAGAACAAAACGTTTTTCTTAAATATTAAATAGGTTTAATTATTCACAATATACACGTTATAATGATTAAATTTTCTGTGTTATATTTTCGGTATAACCATTCAAAAAACTTTGATTGATTGATTGATTTTGAATGTACTGCCATTAAGCAGGATATCCCGGAAAGCGCCGGGCCCACAGTACACCCGTTTTTACATATACTTGGAAGGATATGGAAGGATACTAGTTAAATTATTGAGATCAACCCGGTTACAGACACCTTGGCGGCCAATAGTTAGTAAATTTTTTGTGGGTTAGGGAACGGAAAAGTATGTTAGTTATGACATAATTGGTCCGATTTCGCGGTAGCCAATATTCAAACTACTGTTAGTGTAAGACAATCACATTTTTGTTGTACTGCTCTGCATTCTGCCATCTCTTATCAGCAACTCCAGTTTGCCGCCATTCATCTGTAATCTGTAATGGTACGCTGAAAACAATATTTATCAATGAACTAGTTACCCTAGGTTGTAATAAATTAAATTAATCTTTATCTGGAATTATAAATTAATTAGTTTTAAAAAATAACATAAATAATAACATAAATAATATAATTACTACAAGCCATATGCTGTAATAAATTGAATTAGTTTTTACCTGAAATTTACAATTAATTAATTTTTTTTTACATTTATAAAAATAAGAAATTATAAAAATTATAAAATAATATAAATTAGATTTTATAAAATTTGATTAAACATTAAAAATCAATTGAATTAACCGCTTTACGACAAATACGTCATATAATCACCGAAAATCTAATTTATATACCTTATAAATATAAATTTACCTTATAATATAATAAAATTATGTAATAATATAGTTGTAATAATACAGATACAAACTGCCACAAAAATTTGGTGATATACCAAATTTGAAAATCCAAAATCCTAAAGTGCCTAAAGGAAGGGAGCGTAAAAGAAATACAATGCCTCATAAGGTAGACTCTGCTTGTGCAGAGACCCTCTGAGTACAGGAAAATCTGTTTTAAGTGAGATAATCAGTATGTAAGAGAACTTAAAATTATTCTCAAACTGTACACAGATGGCTTTGTGAAGCGAATATAAAAAGAAGCCATTTATAAGCCAAAAGAATAAAAAACCAAATAAACTTTGCTCGTACCTATTTAGCGAAACCTGCCGAGTTCTGGCGGATAATATTATGAAACAACATACCTCTCTTGTGGGCCAAAAGCGAACTATTCCCAACAACCACCAAATATATATTTCTTGTTCACTCCAATATAACAAGATAACCACCCAATCATATAGTAATATGATAATACCAAAATACAGAAATTCATCAATATATCTAATATAAAAACATAAAATACACAAAAATATAACAATACTGAAGCACAATAACAAAATAATATAACAATACTACATACAAATTCTAAAATTAACAACAATGAAATGACACAGCACTACAACAATATAACCAGACGTAAGGCATCCGCGTAACAGGTACAATATACTGACAAAATCAAACCTTACCACCCACACACAACACCAATACACACCCACCTCTAAAACCAGACTAGATTCACTGCAGTACCAAGCTCCCGGGCCATATCGGGACAACTCACACTGCACCCTCACACAATATGAAAGAAACGTATCACTCCAACACAATCACACACATGCAACGGCCCGCGCAGGCACATACTCACAAATACAAGAACACCCATGCACATGTTCAAACGCACACATCCGAATCTAACGATCGCACGGCGCAAAAAACACAACTCAAAACCATCCGCAACCACCACCTCCAAGAGCACCAGCAAGATCCCAAAAATTCAACCCTTAACTAAAAAATCCAATAAACTATCCTCACACAGACCGATCATCTCGAACACAAACAAGATCACCAACACCTAACCTCACACAAGACCACAGCTCTTAAGATCACCCTCAATGGATGCGGAACCATTAATTGGGCCATTATGTTTCCATTTAGGAGCACGAAAATTGCCGAATTTTGGGGCTCAGAAAACCCACACGTGGTCTTACAGAAGCCAATGTACTCATTACAAGTGACTGTTTGGTGAGGCTTGTGGATCAGAGGCATCATTGGCCCATATTTCTTTGAAAATAAGGACGGCGCAACCATTACCGATAACCGATTTTTTGCGCCCGCTCTTCGTGGTATTGATGTGAACGATGTTTGGTTACAACAGGATGGTGCAACTTGCACACATCTCATGCCACAATCGATTTATTGCGTCAAACGTTTGATGGCCGTTTAATTAGCAGAAATGGTGATGTCAATTGGCCGGCAAGAAGCTGCGATTTAACACCAATGAACTTTTTTCTGTGAGGCGCCGTTAAAGACAAGTGTTATGCCGACAAACCAGAGACAATTGAGCATTTGAAGGCCAACATTCGTGATGCCATCACCGAAATACGACCCCATATACTCGAAAAAGCGCTCGAAAATTGGTTCGATCGGACCACGGGGCACCGTGAGGCCAGCCTATACCATTGATACAGCCTCGTGTATTTTAACCTTCCTCTCCCCAGCAACGCTGGTCGCACCGAGCACATTTCAGGAGCAAGAACCCCTACTATTACACCTCTACAAACAAGGAAACAATCAAGAAACCAACCGATTCATTGAAGTCAAATATAATAAGAAATCCAATAAATATAAATTAATAATAAAACCAACAACATAACATCTCAAAACTAAATCCTTCCGAATGTAGATAGCCCAACAACACAACAAAACCAATCTTTGCAACTCCAATAAGAAACAACGATCATATCATACTCCAAATTTATAATCAATACAAAAACCAAACACGCATCCACTTTCCCCCGCAAACGAAAGATACCAAATTCAACAATACAACGTTACACACTCACATGAAAAACCGATCACTATATTACAACAACACAGGTATGGAGAAAAAAAACATTTTCAATACCGAAAACATTCTCCTACATTAGATCCAAATATAACCCGTCAAAACCAACACTATTGTATATTATACAAGCCATGAAGCTTGGCTAAGTAAAACATATTATGACTACTAATTGGCTATGTGATAGTGAATTTGACTACAGTAAAAACAAAAAATTATATTTCGCATTGTCCATACTCCTCTAAATTCAAAGTACATAACATTTCTACAAAAAAAACGAAACAAAAATTATATTTTGCAGTCCATTCTGCCAAAAACGTCTCTATAGAAAGACCAACTATTCAAAAATTTAAAGGAACAAAGCGCCTCTTTGATGTAGTATTGGTTGTGTACAGATATAGCGTAAAACAAAAACAAAAAAATATATTTACTAACACTCATATAGTTAGTTTTTTTATGTTAGTTTTGCTTTGTTATTTGTTCTGGTACCAATACTACTTTATTGAGGCGAATATATAGTAGTATTAGTGTACGAAAAAATGAGTTGATCTTTCTATAGAGACGTTTTTGATTCTGCTCTAAATTCATAGTATATAGTATAGTACAATACCACTATAGTACAGGCCGTATAAAATTGAAAAAAATGGCGGATCCTATGTATTAGTAAATGTATAGTAAACAAAAACGTTCATAGTAGTATTTTGGTTGTATATGAATTTTTAGGATACATTCGATTATACTTCAACATAACTTTAAAACAAGGAACGTAACGGCCCTACGACCTTCTATGAAAATCACTTGCCAAAACTGTTTTTGAATATTGATAAATTTGTTTGTACATGTTTCATATTAAATTAATTAGTATTTGGCATTTCAAAAAAAAAATCGAGGAATTTGATTTTTCATTCATAATTTTTAAAAAACTATACCAAATGTACATTATCGTTTTGTATAACTTAACTCTTCTTGCGCATTGAAATTTCCATAAAGATAATTTTTTAATTGTTGGTTTTACATATACAATTATACAATGCTATCAGGTGTTTGATTCGTTCGTTTTTTGATTTAATAATACAATATTGGTACATTTACGTTCAGTATGGTTTTTACGTGTAATTGGAATGTTTTGTTGTGACAGTATTATAAAAAATTTAGGCGGGTAAATACATGTGGTAAGTTGCATGAATTTAAATTAATTAAATTAAAATATAGTTGGGTAAATATAAGTAAAATACATAAATATATATTAATTAAAATAAAATTACTTCATTATAAATTCACAGTTTTAGTAAACTCACCGCGGTTATTAAATTCTTAAGGTTAATTATATTTGCCCAAATATATTTTAAATAATTTGTGTAAATAATTATTGTGTGCTAGTGTTTAGATTTAAGGATGCCCAAAACTTGTTGTGTGCCGGTATGCATGTCCAATTCTTCTAAAAGCGAACAAGGGCACGTGTCTTTTTTTAGTTTTCCGCAGTGTAAATTCAAACGACAGGCTTGGTTAAACGCGATTCCACGTAAAGATTTTGTACCGACAAAATTCTCATTTGTATGTATAAAACATTTTAACGTAAATGAAATTAAATTTGAAAATAAGCACGGGAGCTTAATAATTCCTTTGAAATGTCCGCAGTTATTGCCTAATGTAGTTCCTAATATTTTCCTAGATTTACCGACATACTATTCAAAATCCAAGCCGAATACCAGAAAATGTCCGTCAGATAGGGAACGTGAGGTTTTGGCTAGATCTCATTAAACTGTATTGAAGGATGATCATTTTAAAATGAAAGCTGATTTAATTGGGTCATTCGATAACTTTAAATCTCTTTTGACTAGCCACATAAGCGATTTGGATGTTGAAATCAAACTCAATGTTGAAGAAGCTTTTATTTATAAAATTAACTTAAAAAACTTTACCATTTCACAATATATACGAGTAAATAAAGATTTGTCATTTTTATCGTGAGTCAGTATTTATACAAAAATCTGATCAACAATATCAGTGTTGGTCTCAATTTAAACGCGCGAATCAATTCTTTTTTAAAAAACGTCCGAAAAGTCCCCGCTGTTAGAAAAGAGGAACTTTTAAATGAAATATGTTAGAAAATTGCTGAATTGTTAATTGTTGCAAGTGAAATTGATTTTAAATATATAGGGGCACTTAAAATGATTAATGATCAGCTAAACCTTATGATTGGTAAAAAACGATATTCGGAAAATACCCGAGTCACGTCGTTCTTAATATATCTTCAATCACCCGTAACTTACCATCTAATTAGAGATCAAAATTTTTTAATTCTTCCAAGTAGAGTACTTTTACTTTACAGCGACTATCAGGCCATCAAAACGTAACTATCAGGCCATCAAAACGACTTGCTTAAGGAGATAACTTTTATTACCCTACAAATTTTGAAGGTAATAAAAGTTATCTCTTTAAGCAAGCCGAATATTTAAAGCATATGCAACGCAAAGTCATAATTCAAATAGATGGAATTTATTTAAAGGCGCAAATAACCTCTAAATCTCAAAAAATTACTGGCTATGCCCAGAATAGTTCAAACGTCGCAAAAACGGTAATTGCATTTTTAGTTAGTTCCTCGTTTGGTAATTCCAAAGAAATAGTTGCCTTACATCCAATAAATAACCCTTTAGGTGATGATGTTCATAAGTTAACTTTAAATATTTTAAAATTAGTACAATCATTAGATTTAAAAGTAATTTCAATCGTAACAGATAACCCTAGGATCAATCAAAATATGTTTTCAATTTTCGCGCCGAACTCATTTAAATTTATTAACCCTGATTTTCCTAGTAGTTTTATATTTCTTAAGTATGATCCAGTTCATATTCGGAACAACATTCGGAACAACTGGATCAATAAAAAAGACGGCGAAAAGTCGTTTTACTATCCGGATTTTGAAGATGAATTTATTAAAATTGCATGTTTGTTTTAAAGATATTCGCGATCTATATAAAAATGAAGAACAGCGCAACTAGTAAGAAAAGCGTATATATTAAATAAGAAATCGGTATTTTCCAGTATAATTGAACGGCAGAATGTGCAGTGTGTTGCAAATGTTTTTCATGAGTCTACAATTGTCGCACTTGAAACAACTATCGATCTTAAAGAAGTCGAAGGCACTGTAGAGATTCTTAAAATTATAAAACGTTAGTGGAATATTGTTAATTGCAAATCAGTGGTTGAAGGTATAAAGAAACGCGAGCCGTACCGATTGCCTATATCTATACGTTAGATGATGCAGGCATTTTGTTTCTTAAAAATTTGTTATCCTGGATAGAAAAGTGAATGACTACCGACATCTTTCAAAGTGGTTTAACCATGACTACTTTTAAAGCAATCCATTAAAGTGTAAGTGTTCTGCTGGAAATTGCCAACACTTATATGCCAACACGGGCCATTAGCAATGGCCTTTTATACCCGTCTTATTATAATTATTTAGAAGCCAGAATATTTATTCGAGCCAGCAGCGGCCTGTAAAAATCGTCTTATTTTGTATTGTCAAAACGCCATATTTAATAAGTTAACATACATTTTACGTAACAAAATTCATATAAGCTCGCATATAATTTTGTATCCCTAAATATGATTTAAATTATTTAATTTAAAAAAATAATGAAAATTGAAATAATTACTAAAAATCTATATCATGAATTTTACGTAAATAGTATTTGCGTAACAATGTTTAGAAAATTAGAATGCACGCTGTACACATATCCCACATCCTTCTTAGATGAGCGCTTCGACTCGACTGATCATTTAAATAAATAAATTTTCCAAATCAACAAAACAAAAGATAAAAAATCCAAATAGTACATTTCTGTTAGCTCGACAAAACAAAAACGAGTATGAAAAAATCAAAAATCGATTTGAATCTATCGAAATTTTTTAAACGAAGTAAAAAATAAAATAAATGAGTGAGAAAGTGATTACGAAATTACAATGAAAAAGACAAAGAAATTGTTTTGTGTTTTACATATACTAAGGTAATTTTTAAATTAATCTTAATGTTTTAAAATGCCGAATTCTAATTAAAATCATATGAAACATGTGCAAACAAATTTATCAATGTTCACCACGAAAAACCAAATTTTATTTCCTTAGAAGGACGTATAGTCGTTTTTTTCTTTGTTTTTAAGTTATATTGAACTTAAAACAGCGTTCCATAGTAACAAAAAAAAATTTATATTAAAATTTCGTTTTTCTATTCCACACTTACTACATAAGCTATAAAAGTGTTTAAATGGCCTGTATATATATAGGCAATGTATAGTATATAATGAAGTAAATAATAATAACAATACTTCTCACTCTCGTTAAATAATAAATTTGTTTTTTGCTTTGTCTTAAAGAGCGCAACATACTGTTGTTCTATCGTATTCATTTTTTATTTACATCAAAGCATATAATAAAAGTATATACAAATTATACTACGTCACAACACTAATACTTTGGTATAGTAGTCACTTTTTGGCATAAGTATCGCAACTTCATGGCTTGTATATACATTTGTGTTGGTTTTGAACCCGTACATATATATAACAATTTATACAAAATTCATTGATACACAAATATAATAATATGTAGATGTATTTACAAAAATAAAAAGCGAGTTTAACAAACGGGACCTATGTATTCAGATTTCAAATACATGTGAGATATTCAGAACCATCCTGATATATTATATATTACACTTATACACTTAAAAGAAATTTAAAAAATAATCCAACAAAGAACACAAAATACACTAAAATTTATCAAAAACAACAAATTAAATATATTTCCTTTATGGCTAAATTTAATAAAATAAAATAAAACCAACACAAATGCACAAATACCAAAATTTCCCCTGCAGTACGATGTAAATATTATAACTTTTATTTACTTTCGTTATATACTTATTATGTACTTTGAAAAATAACATAAAAAACGACTATGAATGATACTAAAATTTATCAAAAACAACAAATTAAATATATTTCCTTTATGGCTAAATTTAATAAAATAAAATAAAACCAACACAAATGCACAAATACCAAAATTTCCCCTGCAGTACGATGTAAATATTATAACTTTTATTTACTTTCGTTATATACTTATTATGTACTTTGAAAAATAACATAAAAAACGACTATGAATGATGAGACAAAGACCATAGTAAAATTATTTAATTATTTAATAAAATGCGTGTTTCAGCGAGCCTTCATGGCCCGTTTACACAACTATGCCGATCTTGACAAGCCTTAATGACTCGCATTTGCACACCTGAGTTGGCTTTGATTGGTACCTGTACTCTAGGAAAAAGACAGAGTTCACAATCCACTTTATAGCACAATCACACACACGCACAACACTACTCGAACCAAAAAAAAAAATTAACTTAATAAAAAAATTAAATTTGAAAAATTTGAAAAATGAAGAGAACGAAAAAAACACGTCCGATCTCTTCAACCGGTATAACCATTCAAAAAACTTTGATAATAAATTCCACCACATTCCAAGTTAACCCACATACATACATCATTGATGGTAATCTAAGAAGGAAATGTTATATTTTTATTTCTCATGGTCGTTAAAATTCTATGGCACAAACACTTAGACCTCTGGTTGCCCATTAAATTTCCTGCCGATCTTTCAAAGTGGTATCGATTAATTGTATTTAAATTTAGTAGCTCCAAGGTATCTATGCAATAATCATTGTCAATGGGATTTCGAATAGAGTAACGACAATATATTCCTTAAACTAATAATTGAAATTAGAAAATCTAATTTCAATTATTAGTTTCTTGATGAATTTGGTGTGTCTTGCTGAAAACATATATAGCATGAATCGATATTTTTTCTATATTTAATTTCCCTAAACATTCCATTAAATTTGTTAGCATTGAACTTGTTCCTGTCTTAGCCTGACAAGCACTGTTTGCTTTCATAATTGATGAATGGAACTATAAAATAAAATCATAAACTATAAATACTTATATACAGGGTGTCTCAGAATTGGTGGTACAAACGAAGCGGGATGATAGCGAAGATCATTTCCAACCAAAATAGCCAAATGAAGTTTAATCGAATTGTTGATGGTTCAAAAGTTATTCCACTTTTAGTATTTTTTAGTGAAATCACTTCCACTAAAAAAATGTATTTTAAAAAAACCAAATATTCTTTGTTTATCTTTCTTTTTTGTGCCTTTTCAATAAAGCCAATAAAGCAATCTTATTATCTTTTGTGAAATTAACAAATTCATTTTGTTTTTGTTTTGAAATTTTTGTTGATTTTTAAGTGACAATGTACTACAGAAAATTGACCAACTCACAGAAAAATTTGCGACATTAATGCAGTTTCTCAAATAGTATCACGCATAGGAATATTCATAATAAAATGGTTTTTGTCAATTGTTGTACAAAGTAAGTCATGTTTATTAAAGAATGCACTTACCAAAATTACGAGTGCAAAAATAGCTGCCTTTGTCAAAAATAAAATAAAATTGTTATTTGTTTAATATTTATTTATTTTAAATATTATAACAAGGGTTCGAAGTGTCTACCATTTGTCATAATAAATAAAAATAGGCATCGCTGATGATTATTTTTACTTAAACCGTCGGAACTCGTTATAGTTAATAATATTTACCGCTTCGATTATTTGTTGCCTCATTTCCTGCTCGATCTGACACAACTTTTACATTTATCCTGGTCCAATAATGCAAATTGGGGATGTTGAATATTCCTACCCTTGTAAAGAATGCTTCATCGCTCCATAAAATGATGTTAAAAAATTGCGAAATTTCTTGGTTGCGACGCAGCGTTTCTCGACAAAATTTCACCTTTTTCCATGGTAAATGCAGATAAAAGATCTTGTACTTGTTGCACGTGGCAAGGGTGCAACTGATTCTTTTTTAAAATACGATGCACCGTGGACTGCGCGTAGCACTTCCGAGTGTCTTGATGTCTTGATGAACGACGAATACTTGTCGTTGGGTCGTCTGTTATCATTTCGATTAAACGGTTTGTTTGTTTGTTTATTTCTATGCAATCTGTTTTGGGGCCAAAGCTCACCCAACTCTTTCGCGGTTAATTAACGTCCTACTTTACGCCATTACTAACCAAATCGAGGACGCGCGAATACAGGTTCGCGTTTCAAATATCCATCTGCACATTGCATTGCTCCAGCCAGCCTGTACTGGCATGGACGATGGTTCGGCCCATGAATTCTGCACTCCAACGGGGGGTCATAGCTGTGTTCATCGTCATCACCGATCGTAATCAAGTGATGAAAAATCCCTTTTGCAACACTCAGAAAAAAGATATAGTCTATTTTACTGAAAAAGCAACTAAGTTTTACTAAAAATTAAGTACGAATCAAGCCAACCTATCCCAATGCAAATTTAACAAAAAAAGAAAAGTAAAAAACTGCTAAATGGTATGTAACATTTTTTTTATTATAATGTTCAGATTTTACATATTCTTGTACTAAAGATTGCAAAGGCGAAAAGTAAAAATAGAAATATGGTTATCTAAAATTAACATAGTTTTAGTTAATTTTTAGTTTCAAAATTTGACTTTATTTTACCAATGGTTATGTAAAAGTAGCTAGGTAGATAAGCTAAATGTACGATTCTTTTAAGTAAAAGAAAGTGTTGCTATAACTATTCGTGTATTTAAAATCAACATGCGATACCAGTATATTTAAAATTACATATTGTAAATTTTTGGTAACCGATAAGTAAATTTAACATTGCTGCACTTGTATGTCACGTCTCTGATATTTCAATTTAGTGTATTATAGATGTAGAAAAAAATCGCGCACATGTAAAATGAAAGAGTGAATATGTAAATGTAACTTTTATTTTTTAATATTATATTGTAAAGTTTACATATATACTGGTTTTTAACACATATATATATATATATATATATATATATATATATATATATATATATATATATATATATATATATATATATATATATATATATATATATATATATATATATATATATATATGTTGCATTAGCCTAATGCTACTCAAAACGGCTGTAGCTTAGTGTCCCCCAACATTTCAGGTTCTAACATAAAACAACTCTGTTTGTCTTTAAAAGTGTGCCTCATTATATTCTTTTCCCGAATTTGGATGGCGGAATCAATGTTGCCATTATTTTCTGTATCCCCTTGTCAAGAAAGTGCGTAGCTGTAGAAACAAAATTAACATAAGTATATTTATAAACATATGATGTAATAATAAAGTGTACTTGTTTATGTACGATAGTAAAAAAAAATTATAGTAATAATATTTATACCTGCGGTCAGAGATTCTCTAGTACTAATCAGCTTCAAGAATATTATTTTACCATGTTGTACACTGCCTTTTAATACTCCTGTTGATTTCCTTATAAAACCATCCCGTTTCATTAATAGATATATATCTGTAATGAATACCAACGAAAGTTTTAAAACAATTTAGTTGATTAATAATTTGTACCAGTTCTGGTCCAAAGTAGTGTTATACAGCGGCAACTGGCCAGTCCTCAAATATTTTTAACATTGTAGTATCATTTGGTTTGTATTTGATATGATGTGCCTTAGTTTCATTTTTATGAGTATAAAATCAATGATCGACGTCAGAGAAGAATTTTGAAAAAGATAATTAAAATTAGATTTTAACAACAAAGTAAATTAAATGTCTACCTGAATGTGTTGTAACAGTTCTGCTTCCCATCATTTTTTAAAAACAGTTTGTTTTTCTGTTTATGGTTAATTTTTGGGTAAAGTTTTTCAAACAGTTCTTTCTTATTTTCCTTTTGACGACAAGAAAAACAGTGTCCTGTGTAATAAAAAATAAATAAGTTTTTACAATTTTATTGAAGCCAAACTTGCCATGATTATGATCAGAACATTTGCTTTTAAGCCGACAACATAATTACTAAATTTTAACTTTAAATTTAAAATGTAATCACGTTATTTAACTACTTTGACACTTTATTAAATCTAGGCACTTCGTTTTGGTTTAATTTGATAAAACTTACCTTTTATATTACTAAATGATTTGAATGATTTTCCGATTTCAAATTTGATATTTTGCAACACGAATATACACTTGTAACTTTGTCAAAAATCAATCAGCAAATGGAGTCGATAGAATAATGAGCAAATGCGATGATATTTGTACTATGAGTTTTACGCATATTTATGTAATTTTTACTTATCATTTAATAATCCAATTAATTAAATTAAGGTGTTTTTTTATGTTAAACCAGTCATTTTCATAGGTAAACTTTAATTAAGCATTATAAGTAAATTTTACATTCCAAAAACACATTTTAAAAATTTTGTTTTTTCGGAATTTTAAATAATTATTAAGTAAATATAAATAGTTGTCAGGTCAAGTGCAATTATTTCTTTAAATTTTATTTCCATGTAAGCTGTCACTACATAATGTTTAAAGTCAATTTTAATAAAACGAACGTAAATTTCACGTAACCAATTTTACATATTAAAATTTGCTTTATTGACATAGCACAGCTAAACTTTACTTAAATAACCTTTACTTTGTAGAAGTAAATTTGATTAAAAAGTATGTTAAATTCACAAATTTTGTGTTACTATACCAGTTAAGTAAGACTCGCACTACTTTTTTTTCTGAGTGAACCCTCCCCCGTTGGGATTCGAACCCGGTACCTCCCGTCCCAAACACCGCAGCTTTAACCACTGCGCCAATTGATCGGTGATTAAACGGTTTTTACAGACCATTACTAACCCTATTTGCCCTATTATTTTTATAGTTTGAAAATTATTAAAATATAATATTATTTTCATACTATTGAAAATTAATAAGATATCTCATTATTTTCATTGAATAACCAAACATTCTATTAAAACTTGTATAGTTCCTATTAATTTAATAACATTTATTCTATTGACTTAATATGTGATAGATTTATAAAATTATTACTGCAGACTGTAAAATTTTTCGTTCTGTTTTTCTGTATAGTGGTTACAAATCGGTTTCATAGGATTTCAACTATACCATACGAAATATATTGTAGTTTTAGTTAATAATTAAAAATTAATTTTCGTTTTGCTGTGGTGGGTAATGCGCTTTCGACTTTCTTTAATTTCCACAGTTTCAAAGTATAATTTAGTAAATAAAAGATTTTTTTTTTTAATATTATGTTTTATTAAAAAATGTCTTAATATAAGTTTTTAACTATAAACTACTCTTTAATAATAATATTGTCCAAAAACATCTAAGCATTTGCTTTCTTAATTGCTCCACTTTTTCTCTGTACTGACTTACACTTATACGCAGTGAAGTAGTGATGGCTTGTAACTGTCAACAATAGTAGGCTTCCACTTGCTTTTATTGTAGCTGATACAATTAGTGGTTGCTTCTAAAAACTGTGGTCAAATAATAAAATAAAGTTGTCACATCGTATAGTTGGGGAAATATAAATAATTTGTACTTGGAACAAAATAGATAAAGTGTAAAAATATTACCATAAAGAGTAGTATTTAATTTTTTAGTTACAAGTAGCATCTATTGATAATCAGAAACTTTAAGGTGTTTGAAACATTATTGAAAATATCTTATAGAAATATTAAACATCTACTTACTGGTATTAATCTCTTTTTGTATAGCTTTCAGCATGATGCGTGATGATTTATTCTTTATTTAACGTTCAAAATATTGAATGACGTCTTTTTTAAACTTTTGCCATTTGGTTCTGATTGATTTTTGGAGAAAATCAAGTTGTAGTAGTCAATTTCAACCTGTTAAACGTTTTATAAATTGTTAGTAATTCAACTTATATTACTGAAAATAAAAATATATTTATTACCAATGTATTGTATGCCTAAGACTGTGTTTAAAAAGAGGCCATTTGCTTAATATGTCTCCACCCTCCGGTAAAGTATCACGTTTTCTAGTATTTGAAACTAAATTGTTGACGAAGCCGTTGAGCCAAAAATGCGCTTCATCACTGAAGATGATTTTGCGATGGAATTGGTCGTCTTCTTCCAACATTTGCAGAGCCCAATCCAAGAACGTACGTCACTTCATATAATCGAGTGGCTTTAGTTATTGTATTAACTTGGTTTAATAAGGGTGCAAACCTAGATCCTTTCGCAAAATTCGCCCAAGTGTAGCCTGAGCGATGCCCAATTTTGAGAACGGTGTGGAATCGACTATTTTGGTTCATTTGCGTCGCTTGAATGGCAGCAATATTTTCTGCACGTCGACCAATCCATTGTCTCATTGGCACTATAATTACGACCAAAAATAGAAATTAACGCTCTTGAAATTGCAGTCACCGACTCGGAATTTTTGTAGTATATTTTAATTATTTGTAAATGATGTACTCTGATTTTGTTTTTTTTTTTTGAATTGGTGCGATAGAACTTTGAAATTCTTAAATATTTATAAGTTGTGGAAATAAAAACAAAAATAATAAGTACGCGTTGTTTTAATAATACATATAGGTTAAAAATATTTAGTAATTTACACGAAACTTAAATCTTTATAATTATATTTACGACATGTAGCATGACGTCTAGCGGTTTTTCTGTGAAGCTCATTTTCGATACAAACAAATCAGTATTACGTCAAATCGCATAAGAAAATAAAAATCATTTTTTAAAACAATTTTTTATTTATAAATATTGTAATTAAATCGTAATTGTTTGTGAACATAAATATATGCATATAAATATAAATAATAAAAATTGTGTTTACGATATTTATTACAATTTGTATATCAATTTTTTTTTAGATTTGTTTGCGTGTATAATTGTTTAGGTTAGACTTTATTTATGAGCTCTTGAGGACATTATTGTGGAGTACCACAGTGCAAAAATTTACAAAAACTGGGTATTTCTTTTCCCCCGAGTACCTTGCTATGTTCTTAACAACTCGAACGAACTTCTTAAATCGATAATTGTCTTTAAAATGAGAAAACCTTTTCATAATATTCTTTGATATGCAGCCGTAATATTAAAAAAAAAACTAATTCTTATTCCTAATTTGAGGACACATTTCGACTATGGCTAGCTTGTAATATCAGCATTTACAAGTAGAAATCTATCTAAACCATCAAAAATATTAGGGCTTGATACATTCTAAGGTAAGAATATACATTGTTTTAATTATAAAACATTGTTTTAGGTCTAAGGTATAGAATATACATTGTTTTAATTATAAGTCAATTTAGACTTTACTGTATATAATTATTTACATTTTAGTTTGCTATATGCTTGCAATTTTTGCCATGCCCAGTTTTACATCAGAAGCATGAATTTGGTTGTGTAAAACTTTCGCTTCATGTAATAAATCGCTCATTGCTGATGTCTGTGTTACTAGACTTTTGACAGTGTCTCTTGTTGGAGGAGAATTACTAACGCGTATAGATTCAACAGGTATTTACAATTTCGTAACCTTCCTTTATTGGCCTTTTGCATCTTCAACATTTTCTGAGCCATCATTGATAATTCTGCGGCTATTGGTTTCCTTGTTTAATTTATTAGCGGACATTTATTCTCCTACTCAGTATTTGATTGATTGGTTGATTGATTGATTAGAATGTACGGCCAGGGACAAACCAGGAACTCCCGGAGTGCCGGGCACCACCGTACACCCGTGTTACATTTAACAAAACCGAAGGAGTGGAAGGAATGTTAGTTATGATAGACTCGACCCGGTTACTGTCATCTAAGCGATCGATAATTTTTTTTTTGTGGTGTGGGGAAAGGAAAGGTAATTTAGTAATAACAGAATTGGCCCGGTTTCCCGGTGGCCAATGTTTAACTATTACTAACATAAGAGAATCACAATTTTACTGAACTGCTCTGCATTCTGACGCCCCTTATCAGCATAACTCCAGTATGCCACCATTCAACTGTAATCTTTAAAGGTTCCCTAGGAACAAAATCTATTAATGAAATAATTTCTCCAAGCCGTAGGCTGTAACAGATGGCATTAGTTTTCACCTGTTATTTCACCTTCATTATTTCACCTTCATGCTTAATAAAATTTATTAAGTGTACTATTGATTTGACACCAAACCCCAAAATTATTACAAATTAGATTTTTAAAAAATTGACTAACATTACAAATCAATAGAATTAACTGTTTTATGGCTAATACATCGGACATTTATTCTCTTACTCAGTATATATTAAAAATTAAAATTAATTTAGTTATTGATAATTTTAAATAATAATATTTCATTTTATAAACATTAAAATTATCTTGGTTTGAAAAAAAAATTACGTTATCCTAACAAAACATTTATTCAATCTTTCACACAATTTTGTACCATTTTTACAAAAATTATTATCTAAGTTCAAATAACTTTATAATAAATACACTTTAAAAGACATAATTTAATTTTTAAATCCTCCTAAATTTATAATTTTAATAGATGAAAATTATATTTACCTAAACATTAATCTCGTTTAATCACATTACTAAACTTGCCACTTTTACCACTCGTCAATATATACTAACATCAAATTATAACCAATTAAAAGCAATAAGGTTTGACAGTAACTATTTACGACGGTTCTGCAACAAAAAAAAACAATTTATAATTATTGTGAAAATATGATGGACAATATTTTCATAATAACTTATTTTTAAAGTGTCTACTCATTTTTAAAGTGTTCGTTATATATATATATATATATATATATATATATATATATATATATATATATATATATATATATATATATACCTATATATATACATATATATATATATATATATATATATATATATATATATATATATATATATATATATATATATATATATATATATATATATCATACATAGTTTTATTTATACTTAAGATTGTCAGAATATAATGATATTGATACATTTACTGAAAACTATAACAATAAAATTCAGGGAAAATTTTAGTTTTTCTCTAGTTAGTATGATGATATGAAAGACGTTTGATCAAAGTGATATATATATATATACATATATATATATATATATATATATATATATATATATATATATATATATATATATATATATATAAATATGTATATATATATATATATATATATATATATATATATATATATATATATATATATATATATATATATATATATATATATATATATATATTTATATATATATACGACTACATACATGTATAATGTATATGGATTTATGAATGACAAGCCAGAAAAAGCAACATAACAATGTATAGAGTATAGCACAAAAAAAAATGTATGACAAAGTCACTTCAACTATACTTGACATATCTTTACTTTTATATTTAGTTTAGATCAAAAAAAAATTTTTTTTTTTTGTTTTTGTTGGTTGATGTAACTTCCATGTCAAAATGTGACAGTATTTTGACTTGTTTAGACACACACATTATATATGCGATACACGTAAATATTAATAAGCAAATAAAATTAAAACACAACAAAACTTAATAATATTAACATATTTTTGTATGTATGTAGCCATAACTCTAAATTATATTAATTTCTAATAATCCTTTACAGACTACCAAAAAAATGTACGAGCATATCCTTAAAATATAAATAATGTTAAACAACAACAAGACACATACCAACCTGGGTGTGATCCATTAATTAGTTTTGTCAAATTATCTACTTGTTTGTGGTTGTTATATTTTACCAAATACAAGATAATTGGTTTAGATTTTTTAACATTTTTGGGGTATTACATTTTTGTTTCAGGATTTTTGGGGTATGGTGCTGTGAAGTTATATTTAATTATAATATTTAAAAGGGTAAAATTATTTTCAATTACACCAAGAAAAACATTGTTGAATCAACAAATAAAATTGTAAATTCTACAATTTATGGCATTCGTATTCAGCCAAAAAGAAATTTGTTAAATTTACTAGAAAATTGTAAAACATAGTTTTCAAAATATTTGTAAATTGTACAATTAAATTGTTAGATGTAATAAAATAATAAGTAATACAATTAAATTGTAAAATAAAGCATTTGTTTGCATGACCAAAAAATTGTATTTTTAACAATTAAATAGGTAAAATAAACAACAACTTGTCAAATTTAATTAATAATAATAATAATAATAATTGAAAAGGCAAAATTTAACATTCAGCCCAGCGCACCAGTTTCTCTCCTGCTTGCTTATATTTTTAAATATTTTTTGTAGATTTTTCAGGAAAAAGAACTGTTTTTTGCTAATAAAGTCAAATATGTATAAATATATGTAAAATGATACATATCCGCAAAATATTTATTTACAATTAAATTTAAGAACAACATCTATTTCTAGAGCGAAGCAAACCGACGTAAGAAAATAATAACACAGATCAAAAAGTGTCATGCACAATTTTTTGAGGTTTTGGTCTGGTTGGTATCCTAATTAAAATCTAACAAGCTCCGAACTGATATAGATACTATATAGATAAATGTACCCAAATTTTAGTTTAATTTAAAACATATTATACACATTGACTTGTACTATGACGAATAATTTTCGAATATGACCGAAGTTGAAGCTCTTATCCAAATATGAATTACTAAACCAAAATGTTTAGTATATAAAGGAATAAAAACCTAATTTTGGGTTTTTATCGAATATACGTAATTTATTAATTAGATCACGTTATCATTGTAAAGAATAACAATCCTAAATCAATCTTTAATATTATTATCTATAGTATTATTATTATTTAAATCGTTTTTAATCTTTAATCTTAACTAAATATACAAAAAAACAACAATACCAAAAAATTATGGCAACAAGTGAGTTTTCTTTCGTTATATGAACTCGTGTACGATTCTTGTGTACCAAAACCAAAAAACAAGATTTTCGTGATAAATAAAAATTTAAATTTGATTAATTATTACGTGATTTTTTATTTTTCATTTGATAATTTGAGCGGATATCGACTATAAGTCTCAAAGAAAGATAAATAAATAAATATATATATATATATATATATATATATATATATATATATATATATATATATATATATATATATATATATATATATATATACACACATATATATATTTATATATATATATATATATATATATATATATATATATATATATATATATATATATATATATATATACATATAAATATATATATATATATATATATATATATATATATATATATATATATATATATATATATATATTTATATATGTATATATATATATATATATATATATATATATATATATATATATATATATATATAAATATATATATGTATATATATATATATATATATATATATATATATAAATATATATGTATATATATATATATATATATATATATATATAAATATATATATATATATATATATATATATATATATATATATATATATATATATATATATATATATATATATTCGAAAACAAACAAAACTAGAAAACCGATTGAAATCCGCTCTCACTGTTAGTTTACCGCATGTTTTTTAACACCAACATGTTTTTTAACACCAAAAACAAATTAAAAAACTGCGTAAAGTAAGTAAACCTGATAGTACAAATTCAATGGTCAAAGTCTAATGTATTTAAAAACTCAAATTTTTATATCTATTGACTGAAGCTGTCAATCACTAATTTTATCCATATGAATCACAAATTTTTTAAACAAATATATTATTTTTTTGCACATAAAACATTTACATTTCTAATAAACTAACAAATAATTGAAAAAAAATTCAATTTCATGTTTGCACAGAATTGTACTTTGTACATAAATCTTATCATATTACATATAAATATCGCGCGATTCGCGTTCCCTAAATTATATACGTATATAGGCATTGAATCGAAGTGTTTGAGAGCACGTATCAAATGTGACACCTCATTGACGAAATATTTTCTAAAAATCGTCTATACGATAAGATTAAACACGTGAAATGCTATCAATTAATAAAATTCACACACTTGATAATTCCTTAGTTGGACATCTAAAGGTATATATAGTTGTTGATCTAATTTAAAAAAGTTGATTATTGTCAAGTGATTGACGGATCATAATTGAGTTATAAAAATCAGAAGCTACATACAGCCGAGTAAGGCACGTGATTGATAGTTTAATATATATATGCGTATATTATTGTGTCATGTTGTTATAGAACAAACACCTGAACCACAAGAACCAGTAGTATAGTTACGCGACTTTAAGAACTTACTTGTGGTGTCATTTATTATGAGAAAATGTCACCTAGATTCATGTGGTATTCTGCCATGTTTGTGAATGGGTTCCGTTGAAATAATTATGACCTCATAGTTTTCTAGTAGGCACCTTCAAATTTTATAATTCCAATATAGATGGAGCGTCGATATGATGAAATAAAACGTACCAATAAGAAACGACCAATAGGGTCCAATAAGAAGCATCAGGTAACGGATAAACTTTTTCTGAATATTCTCTAGTTTTTGGATATGAATGTCGTGCCCTGATCACAAAACAATAACAGCATATTCTATAGTTGAGATCTAACGTAAGACGTACATGGAGTTAGATCTAGCTAGTCATTGTCGTATACGTGATTAGAGATGTTCTCCACTGTTTTGAAAATTTTGAAGTCATCTGCGAATATAATATGTAAGACCTTTGAATTATGAAATTATTTGGTCTGTGATTTCGACAATAAAAATAATACTAATCCATGGGCCAATTTGGGAACACTGAAGAATACCGAAGTTGACTGACTTAAATTAGATGCAAGATCTAATAAATTTAGATCTTTCATTTCTCATTTTGTTAAATTGAGAGCGATTGCTCAGGTACAATTTAAACCTTATATCACAAAAAAGCTGCAAAAACCATAGAAATCAAAGACTTTAGCAAAGTTCGTATATTCCACATCAACCTTCATGTGATCTTCTATTGCTTTAATCGTTCTGCTGTTTAAGGTTGGTGTCAGTTGATTTTTAGCATATTTTTTATGGCATAAAACCATAAATAATGGGCCGCATAAAACCATGGTGACACGAAGTGATATATGTATATCGAGGAACCACGAACGTAAATGATATCATTTGAACACATCATTTGAACACAACATTTGAACACACTCTTGTTATTTCCCACTTATGGGGGAAAATATTTAATTTCAACTATTTAAGTAATAAATCTTGTATACCATCTGAACAGCAGCAATCTCCCAAAGATTACAGAGCCTGATGGATATCTTCCTCTGCAACTTGTGGTGTTTGTATGGATACGTTGTTGTTGCAATTACTTACTGTTCCACATATTTATCGATGCCTTCCGATTAATACACAGATTGAAAAAACTGAGCAAACCTGATATTTGTCCTTTGTAATACATGTAATTGTTGTATTTGTTTTGGTAATAACTTTTAAATTGCTGCGGTTCCATATTTTGCACTTTTGCTAACTAGTCTCGGAATAACATTCGATTTGTGCTTTATAAGCCTTGTTTCTTTTTTTTCAATTTAATTAGTTTGTCGTCGTACCTTGAAGATACTGGTCAAGTTTAGTCACAGCGATGGTGACAATTAATAATTATACTCAATTAAAGAGTGTGCCTCTTTATACATTTATATATCAACGCTATAGCGGCTATACTGATGTTGAGTACATTTCCCCGAAATTGATGCGTACAAAATAAAATTACATGTTTGGTTTGTCCGCTTTTCTTTAATTGTGGCTCAATTCGATTGAATTCGAATTATGAATTCGATTATGCCAATAAAATATCCGATTCTTGTAAAAAAAACACAAACTTTAAAATTTTTAAATTTATATTTAAGATTTTAATTTTCTTTTTTTATTTATGGTTTTATTACAACTGAACTACAGTTCATCGGTTAGTCCTGAATTAGTTAATTTTATTCTTGCTGCTCTAGTTCTAGAGGTCTCGTTCTTAGGAGACATCTAACTATAAGTTGGTTGTATCCATCATACGACGAATCTCGACATTTTCATGGTGATAAAGATGAAGTATGTATTTCCTCGCATGCTTCCTGATTTTTTCGTTGACGTATTTCATCTTTAGTCCCTAAAGAGATTATCATTTCTGATGACCATGGTGCATTTACAATACCACGTAAAACTTTGTTTTGAAATGATTGTATTCTTTTCACATTGGTCTTCTTGATGCATCCCCAAAGCGGAATACCGTAGGTCCATATTGGTTTTAAAATTTGCCTATATAGCAGCAGTTTATTATGTAGTGATACCTTGGAATTCCTACCTATAAGTCAGTACATTTTTTTGTATTTGATGTTAACCTCTTTTTTTTCTTTTTGTCATGCTCTTTCCACTTAAGCTTAGCGTCAAGCGTCATGCCTAGATATTTAACTATATTTGCATGTGAAACCTACTGTGAGTTGATTTCCACTGGTATCCAGTTAACTTTTTTGTTGGTGAAGTTAACATGAATTGGTTTGGTTTCATTTAACTGGGTTCGCTATCTCTTTGTCCAATTACTCAATGTGTTAGTGGCTCTTTGCATTTTTCTCGTTGATTCTTCGACATTGTTTCCAAATGTTAAGACTGCAGTGTCATCAGCAAATGTTGCTACGTGAGTTTCATCTGTATTTGGCAAATCTCTTGTGTATAGGATACACAAACGTGAACCTAACCTACTTCCTTGTGCTAATATTTTCGTCAATGAGGAGTATTGATCTTCATATTTATCCCAAAATATCGATCAGCTAAGTAAGATTTTATAATCTGGTAAAACTACTTTGGTAGATCTCGACGCAGTTTAAATTCTAGTCCTTTATGTCATACTTTATCGAAGACTTGTGCTTCATCCAAGAAAATATTTGAACATATTTTGTTTGCTATATCCAGCGCATATTCAATTATGTCTGTGATTCTGTGAAGAATGAAAAACATTCGATTATAGAACAGGTTCACAGAAGTGAACCTGTTCTATAATGTAATCGAATGTTTTTCTCTGAAACCGAATTGGTGGAGAGAAATAAGATCTCTTTGTTCTATGATTAATTTGAGTCTCTCAACAGGCAATTTTTCGAATAATTTAGAAATAGTTGAAAGCAAAGAAATCGACCTGTACGATTTTTTGTCGTTAGGTGGTTTGCTTGGTTTTGGTATCATCACTTCTGCCACTTTTCATCGGTGTGGAACATAGTTAAGTCTTAATGCTGCATTAATTATTTTAAGTAGCTTTCGTAATCCTTTTTCAAGTAGTGCTTTAACTAGTTTTTCCTTAATTAGATCATAGCCAGTAAGTGTTTTTGAGCTTTAGTTATTGCTGATTTCAACTTTAAACTCATGCAAAGATACAGGTTTTATGCTTTGGCTGTCAATTTTGTTAACTATAGTGTCATGTTTTCATCTGCAGTTTGGCTTGGGAGAGGTCTGAATTTATCGTCAAGATACGATGCAAACAAATCAACTTTTTCATTTGCGCTTCTAGCCCAAGTTCCATCATCACATTTAATTTTAATTTAACATTTAACTTTTTGTTGCTTTTCAGAAGGAATAATCGATATATTTTTAACCATTAAGGCCAATAAGTTAATTATAAATCGATTCATTTTTATTTTCTCTGATGAAAAGTTTTAGTTTATTACTAAGATAGTTGAGTATCGTTTTACTTTGTGGGCCCGTTTTCTCAGTCATATTTTTCTTGCTTTCCGTTTTCCTCTAACTAATTCTCTAACTTCCAAAGGGAAGTTGATATTTATTCTTTTTGATTATTGCGTACTATCCCAAGCTGCTTGTTGTATATAATATTAATATGTTGCTCTAATTGGTCCTCCAATTGAGCCGAAGTTCTAACTGGCACTTAAAGATTGATATTATCACTAACTAGTTTCTGAAACAGTTTCCAATTTGTTCTATTGTTATAAATTTAAGCATCGACTTTTTATTAACCAACGTTGCACTGAGAGTCATGATTACAGGAGAATGATCTGACGATAGTCCATCACTGTCTATGTTTATGAATACGTAGTTATCTGATATCCCTTTTGTTACATAAAAATCTATGAGATCTAGGATTTTATTTGGATCCATAGGCCAGTATGTTAGTTTACCTCCAGAGTAAAATACGCTTTTTGTTGCTTGCCCTGCGACAAGTAGCTCCTTTCCTTTGGGGGTCGTTAGTCTTGATCCCCAAAACGTAGTTTTGGCGTTAAAATCACCGCCAATAATGAAATTAAACCCTAATGTTTTAAACAACGAGATATAGTCCTCTTTATTTAGATTATGCCGCGGAGGACAATAGATCGCGGAGGAAACATTCTATTCTTTTCCACCATTTAGTTGAACTTTGATAGTTGCTACTTGCATAATTTCTTCTTCTACTTTTATTCCTTCTTGGTGTTTAAGTTTTCTTTTACAAATATAGTTGATCCTCCTCTTGCTTTTCCTGCAGAATGGATGGCGTGATAATAACAATACCCACGTATTTCAGCAAATGAAGTTTTAGTAAAATAGCTTTCAGATATTAGGCATATATCTATTTTTTTGTATTTAAAAATATTTCTAGTTCTGGAATATGTTGCATTAGCCCATTTGCTTTCCAGATGACAATTCTAAGTGTTTGATTCATTCCCATATTTTAATAAATCATGGAAGTGATTTCGTTTCACTGTACCTTGAATATTTAAGCTCCTATTTAGAGTTTCTATATGCTTTTTCTTGTTTCAAAAGCCAATTGTTAAGGGTTTCTATTCATTTTAGAATCTTTTCAAAAATTGGGGTATCGGTACCGTTATTATTTTCAACCGAATAGCTTTGTTGCACGTTCTGTGAGTATGTTTTTCAATTGTTTATCGTGTTTGATTGAGATTCACTTTTCTCTACGTCTATACTATATATAGTATAGCTTTTCTTTCAACAGATATCCTATAGTTTGCTGTAGCGCTTTGTCTCTTATTTTGTGTAGTTCTTTAGCTATTCAACATCCTCTATAATTTGCTGGATACTGCCTTTTACAGTTTATACATTTTGGGGAATGTTTTTACTTAAAGGGCATGCCTTGGCAGTGTGTTTCCCTGCACATCTGACACATCTAGGCTCTCGTTGATAATATCTTTGAGTGTGGTTATAACTTTGGCATTTTTTACATTGAGGAATTTGGCCAGTTGATTTTCTAAACGGTTATATTCTGACTCTCATGTTAAGAATGGCTTTTATGTTATATATATTTTCTACATTTTCTTTGTTATTAAATGTAAGCATAAATAAGAGCAACCCTCTTTTAGTTATTTGCACACCTTCTGTAATTTCAATTTTTTCTCTCTTGAGGAAATTTACTGCATTTTCAATTTTTAATCTATTGCCTATTAGATCTTCTATTATATCCTCCTTTGAACAAGTTGGATGTAGGCCTCTAGCCATAACTTTAATTCTGTATTCTTTGCCAGTGACTGATTTCATTATTGTTTGCACAGAGGCATAATTTAGATATGCCAATTATAGTAATTGCTTGTGGCGCCTTCTCTTTAGGTTTGCCTGGTTTTACGAAGTAAAACCGTCAATTGTTTTGCATTGTATTTCAAGTTTATTTGTATTCATCAGTAAACTCAGTAATAATCCTCGTTTTATCTGTAAAATATCTTTCAATTGTGTCTATCTCATTACTAGTCTGAGAAAGCTCCTCAGATTCCTTAGTTTGTAAAGCCCTTTTAAATTTTTCGTTTTCTTTTTTAAGTAGCATCATTTCGTTGCTTAGCTGCAACGTTACCTTTTCAATTTTGTTTAGTTTTCTTCTTAGTTCATCATTTTTTTAGACATGTTTAAAAAATGTTTAGTTGAAGCTGTTGGTGAACTTGTAAGCTTAGAGCTTCTTATCAAGCAATAGTTGACCTACCCCAGAATCCTTTGGGCCAATCTCCAAAGATGGCGGATTTGTCAGCATCTCTGCTGATTTACCACCTGGGGTATAAATTCCTGGGTAATAAATGTTAAATATTGATATATTTTATTATTTATGTTAAGCTTTTGGTTAAAACAAAAGTGCTTACAAAAGTCTAATTTTACTTATTTTCCTATGGAATTATGATCCAATTACAGAAAATAAATTAATTTTAAGTGATACGTACATTCGAGCAAAACGGAAAGTTTGTATTATACAAATTTTGAAAATTTTCAATTTTCTAAGAAAACTGTACGACTAAAGATTCAAACTCAATGACACCGCACCACATCGTATCCCACCGTGTGTCGCCAACTTTACGGATTGTCAAACGCAATGTGTCCGCGCCGTTTCACAAACATTACAGATTTGTAATTTTATTTTTTATATAAATTTTTAATTTTTAATTCCATTTTTTTCAAAATAATTATGTTTTCAAAAAACTGAAAAAAAAAATTTATTTGACTGTCAACTGAATTTTAAGGTTGTTGCCCGAATAAGTAAAAAGTTCATCTTTTCTGTCCGCACCGCGCAGTTCAAAAACCTTTATAGCTTTTAAAATTAAACTAAATTAAAATTAATTAAGTTTTTGTTTTTTGCATCATTTAAATACTAGGCTGACGATATAAATATGTGTGTGCAAAAGATACATGAGATTGTAAATTATTTGTAAAAGACTTGCAAATGAAACAGATTCATATATAATCGAATAATTTACTCCAAAATGTAAAATCGAATAATCTTCTCCAAAATGTATTATCAACATTTACAGATCATTAACAGTACGTTTTCCACTGTAACTTTACGGATACAAGGTATATTTTCAGTAAAAGACACTACGCACGATCCAATTTGGTCGGACGGTTGGTCCAACTTGGTTGGAAATTGGTACATGTGTGATGCATGTTGGTCAAAAATAAATTGGTTGAACATGTTGGATGGAAACATAAAGAAAATAAAAATAAACGTCAAAATCGGACCAACCAATTTGGATAGTTTATAGTCCAAGTTTGTACCTACAAAATTGAATAGTGTGAAGTCACAATCAATTTGGTTGAATTTGTAGCGACCACTAATTGTAAATACAAATTTTTGGTCACACATGGAACAACAGTTTCATGCAACGTCATCTGCAAACGGACACAAGCAACAGTTGTGTCTAGACTACTATACAGTCTCGCGATCGTACCCCCCAATGTACCATAGTTGAACGACGATAAGTAAATATATCGTCACCACGACGATAACGTATAATACGTTACTAACGAATGTAACATCCGACCGACAAAGAGACGAATAGACGACTACGAAAAACATGAAGTGGTATAGGTGTAAAAAACAAATTAACGAGGTAATCTCGACTTGCGTTAGCAGAATTGTTTTGGATGTCATCAAGACGTGATGACTAAAATTTAAATATATATTTAATTTAGAATCTTAAAAAAAACAATTGTAAAGTTAATTGTAATTAATAAAATTTATAATTAAATTGTGGAATTAAGTTAATTCATCTATTATTCGAAATTAAATAGCCTAAGGGGCTATATTGGTGACCCAGGTGAGGCGAACACCACTTTAAAAAAATAAATAAAATATCAGTTAAGTGCATATATTTATTGGACACTTGGTACGGAGCTACCGTACCAAGTTAAAGGTACGTACCAGTAAATATAATTTAAAAAAAAACACGATACTGCCACATGTTTTTTTTTTTTTGTTATTCGTTTTTTTGCAATATCATCTCAACACACGACGAGAACATCAGCGATAACAATTGCAGCCAACGGCACTGTGTTGCGTATTTATCAACGGTGCGTACAAAAACAACGTCATAAAACCATTGGACCACTGTTAGGAGATCGAAACAAATATACAACAACGGTGTACAAAACAACATCATAAAATAATTGGACCACTGTTAGCAGATCGAATAAAATATACAATAACGGTGCGTACAACAACAACATCATAAAACCGTTGGACCACTGTTAGCAGATCGAATAAAATATACAATAACGGTGCGTACAACAACAACATCATAAAACCGTTGGACCACTGTTAGCAGATCGAACAAAATATACAACAAGTACATCATAAAACCATTGGAAGAAATTAGCAGACAGGAAAACAACAACGGAGTACAACAACAACATCAGAAAATCGTAAATAATCATAATTTTTATCAAAATTATATGAATTTTTATTTTTTGCAATACTTAAATTAACGTAGAATTTTAGTTTTTAAAATATTAACGTAACGTAGAATTTATTGTGTCAATTTTTCACATCATTCACCTTGACAATTCCCAAACAATCCACTTCTTTCGATCTATACCACTTCGTTTAATACTTAAATTATACAAAATATGGATGCAGACGGAATTCCTATTAAAACAGACGACAAACCTAGACACACCAGTACTGATACAGCAAACGAACACACCGATACTAATATGCAGACTGACGAACATACAATAACTAGCGAGGTTGCGGCCACGCAAGTGGGGTTCAGATTGCAGCCCTTCTGGATGACAAATGCCCACGACTGGTTCAGAGTGGCGGAAACGTTCTTTAGAACGAAACCAAGGATGACCGAACAGCAAAAATACATAACAACTCTGTCCGCACTTACACCAGAGGCGGTCGCGAAGATATCTGACATTCTCGACGACCCACCCACCAACAAGGAATACACAACCATGAAACAGGTCCTCTTAGACAGGTGCGCCCCGTCAGATGAAAAACGTCTCGAGGCTCTTTTGAGCGGGCAAAACCTAGGGGATGCGAAGCCTTCCGAAGCGTTACGCCGAATTCGAGCCTTAGCGTCGGGTAACGTTTCAAACCACGTAGCACGATCATTGTGGGTACGGTGTTTACCCCCAATAATTAAAATGGCTATTGTAGGACAGCCAACTACCACGCCACTCGAAGATCTAGCCAGGACTGCAGATAGAATGTTCGATCATTTAACTCCCGAACAGCAGATAAATGAATATTCAAAATCGAACATAAGCAAGAATACAACGAACTTGCAACGACATGAAAGTCGACCGACTACATCAACACACCACTCGCTAGAAACCAGAATAGTTCATCTAGAGAAAGAGTTAAAAGTACTGCGCGACCGTAGTGCATCTCGAGGACGACGAAATTCGCCACATTTCCGAGCTCGCAGCAAAACTCCAGAACGTGGAAGCAAAATTAGATTTTACAGACAAACCCACTGGGATGGAGTATGCTACTACCACCACCGATTTGGTTCCGACGCACAGAAGTGCCGAACACCATGTAAATTCGTGCCATCACCATCGACTTTAACAGTTATTCCAAAAAACTAAAAAACCCATCATGCGAGTCGGCAACGCAACAAACGCTTAATACGCGCCGCCTATTTATTTACGACAAACATAATTCATTGACTTTTCTTATAGATACAGGAGCCGACCTTTCGGTGCTACCTGTCAAACATACTATTAATTTTTTTCATAACTATCAAACTGATCTAGTTTTATCAGCCGCGAACGGTACAACAATAAGTACCTACGGAACACGATTACTCCAAGTAGATATCGGTCTTAAACGACGATTCACACATGCGTTTATTCTCGCAGCAGTGAATCATCCGATAATTGGAGCCGACTTTTTGAGTAAATTCGAACTGCTTGTTGATCTTAAACGTAAAAGGCTGGTTGATTCAGCTACACAGCTGTCAATCAATGCCACTACCATCCGAATTGACACGCAAATTCCGATTCATTACATGATCAACAACAGCTATGGCACGCTACTAAAGAAGTATCCTTCCCTAACAGCGCAGCCAAATTACAATTTACCCGTCCAACATAACGTGGTCCATCATATTGTGACAACTGGTCATCTGCCAGTGTCAAGACCACGGCGACTCGATCCAGCGCGACATAAAGCTGCATTTACCGAATTTCAGCATATGGTAGAATTAGGGATTTGCCGACCTTCGGCATCACCCGTTTCTTGTCCACTACACATGGTGAGAAAAAAGGATCTAGATTGGAGGCCGTGTGGGGATTACCGTAGGTTAAACACAGTTACAATCCCTGACAGGTATCCGATTCCTCACATACAAAATTTTTCTATGCACTTGCAAGAATGCCTAATTTTCTCCAAGATAGATCTAGTCAGAGCCTACCATTTAATTCCAGTTGCACCCGAAGATGTGCATAAAACAGCAATCACAACTCCATTTTGGCCTTTTTGAATTCACGCGAATGCCATTTGGACTGCGAAATGCTGCACAGACATTTCAAAGATTTATAAATCAAGTCGTTCAAGGTTTAGATTTCGTTTTTGTCTACATCGACGATATTTTAGTGGCATCGAAAGATGAGGAACAACACAAACTACATATCGATCAACTTTTTGCCAGATTGGCAAAGTTTGATGTGTTAATCAAGAGCTCCAAATGCGTATTTGGCGTGAGCAATCTTGATTTCCTCAGCCATAAGATAACTCCGAATGGCATTTTGCCTTCATCAGAAAGAATTAATGCCATTACGGAATTTCCAGCTCCAACATCAATTAAGCGCATTCAGCAGTTTATTGGGATGGTAAATTATTACCACCGATTTATTCCTAAACTTGCCGAAATTTTAGCCCCGATTCATTCGCACTTGGCTACTTTACTCAAGAAGCCAAAAACCGTCTAGAATTTCGCTTGGCCTGAAGAGTGCAACGACGCATTCTTTAAAGCAAAAACAGAATTGGCTAACGTAACGTTTCTGGCACATCCATTGAATAACGCGAAATTCAGTTTAACTACCGATGCATCCAACACTGCCGTCGGCGCAGTGTTGCAACAATTCAATAATGATTGTTGGGAGCCGCTGGGATTCTTTTCAAAGAAACTGTCGGATGCTGAAAAGAAATATTCAGCATTCGACCGAGAATTACTCGCAATTTATCTATCCATTAAACATTTCAGATATTTTGTCGAAGGTCGGGACTTTACAATTTATACCGATCATAAGCCTCTGACACGAGCAATTCAGTCGAAAACTGAAAGAAATCCGAGGCAATCTCGTCACTTAGATTTCATTAGTCAATTTAGCACGGACATTCAGCATGTTCAAGGAAAACATAATGTGGTGGCAGACGCGTTATCTCGCACCAACGACATCGAAACAGCGACGGTCGATACGAATTTCGACATTAATAAAATCATCGTAGCCCAAAAAGCAGACTTAGAACTTCAGAATTTACTTTCTGGTTCCGAACGTCACGCTAGTTCCAACATGAAACTAGAGCTTTTCAAGCTACCCGGATTAGAAATCTACTGCGAAACGCCGATGGGTACGAATCGCCCATACATCGCAGAAACGTTACGAAAAAATATCTTCGACACCATACATAATCTGTCTCATCCTGGTGTCCGTGCCACTAGAAAATTGATAACAGCTCGCTATTTTTGGCCAAACATAAACAAAGATATATCCCATTGGTCAAAGTCCTCTATATCATGTCAACGTTCGAAAGTCCAAAGGCACACAAAAACACCTTTCGGACAATTCGAAATTACACCGGGTCGATTTGAGCATATTCATATAGACATCGTTGGTCCTCTTCCTCCGTCTAATGGATTTACCTATCTTTTAACCTGTGTCGACCGATTCACTCGATGGCCAGAAGCGTATTGCATGAGCGATATCATTGCAGCCACGATTGCCACGACTTTCGTAAATAATTACGTGTCACGATTTGGTGTTCCGAGTAACATTACCACCGATCAAGGATCACAGTTTGAGTCAAAACTTTTCGCCGAATTAACGAAACTCCTTGGCTCAAATAGAATTCGTACAACGGCTTACCATCCGCAAGCCAACGGCATGGTGGAACGTTTTCATCGGCAGCTTAAAGCTGCGCTTATGGCCAGAAGGAACACAATACATTGGAGCTCTGAAATTCCGATAATTCTACTAGGTATCAGAGCCACAGTGAAAGAAGATCTGAAGTGCTCACCAGCTGAACTAGTTTATGGACAAACCATCAAACTACCTGGCGAGTTCTTCATCGAAAATCCTCTTACACCTTTGCCTACTCACGACACGGTTATCGACCAACTACGCACCAGAATGCAAAATCTTATTCCAACAGCAGCCCGTCAAACGAAACAAGACGATATATTCTTACCAAAATCTCTGGAAAATTGCGATTTTGTTTTTGTCCGTGTAGATAAAATTCGAACAGGTTTAAAACCGCCATATGAAGGCCCTTTCAAAGTAATTCGCAAATTACGGAAAACATTTGTAGTCGAAATTAAAGGAAAACAGCAAACAATCTCCATAGATAGATTGAAGCCGGCATTTGGAATACTTTGTTCTACTGAACGACAGCCGAACAAGAGAATGCAAAAGAAAGTCAAATTTATAACCTAAATCTCGTGCAATTTAGAATTCATTTACTCGCATGATGAAACCCGAGGATCGTACTTAATTCGTAAATACCGAATCCACCTCACAGTGACAAACCTTCACAAACACTTTTTCGTAAAGCCAATCTAATTGGATGCTCTCTCGACGTTCACATTAAAACGTTCAGTAAGAAAGATAAGAAACTCTGTCCAGTTGAGTGTTGACAAACCGGTTGCAATCAGCTGAAACGTTTTTCGTCGTAAATCTTATCTTACACGAGGAGTTGTGCTCGTACAACTTCTACAGAGGGTTAGGAATATCGAACCACGATTCCCCAGGGAGATTTTACTTGGGAAGGGGTGATGTAGCGACCACTAATTGTAAATACAAATTTTTGGTCACACATGGAATAACAATTTCATGCAACGTCATCTGCAAACGGACACAAGCAACAGTTGTGTCTAGACTACTATACAGTCTCGCGATCGTACCCCCCAATGTACCATAGTTGAACGACGATAAGTAAATATATCGTCACCACGACGATAACGTATAATACGTTACTAACGAATGTAACATCCGACCGACAAAGAGACGAATAGACGACTACGAAAAACATGAAGTGGTATAGGTGGAAAAAACAAATTAACGCGGTAATCTCGACTTGCGTTAGCAGAATTGTTTTGGATGTCATCAAGACGTGATGACTAAAATTTAAATATATTAAATTTAGAATCTTAAAAAAAACAATTGTAAAGTTAATTGTAATTAATAAAATTTATAATTAAATTGTGGAATTAAGTTAATTCATCTATTATTCGAAATTAAATAGCCTAAGGGGCTATAAATTTTTGGTTTATTAATCGGGGTTCCTTCTCCTAGCCAGTTTTATTTCGTGGATAATATTTTTAATATTTTTATATTTTCCTTTTATTGGTAATAAATCACTCGTATGTGTAAGTAGCTTTACTTTTGCCTTATGTTTCTTTAAAGTCTACCAGTTCTGGTAGCCGTTAAGTAAACTCGATCAAAGCTCATTTTAAGGCCGCTTAGGAATAATTATTTTACTTAAGGGTTTATCTTATCCCAGCATTATACGCAATGATCTCTTCACTTTTTTTCTATAAGTATACAAAACGATGTGATTTTTGTTCCTCGTGTTTAGAAAAACAACGTTAAAAATATACATTGTTTGTCTAAATACTAAAAGCGATATTTTCATATCTCTATTATTCTATTACTCAGGATCTCTATTGATCGAATAATTCAATCAATTTAACTCATTAATCCACGTCAGGTTTAGCCATATGAAAAACTTTCCGCAGTATCATTCGCAGTGGCAAATCGAAATATATTTTGAGCTGAATATAGAAACTGAATATAGTGTTAAAATTAGTTTTCATTAACAGGTTTAATGTGAAGATAATACTTCCAGTTTTACAAATATATATTGAAAAAATGGTTTATTAAGGCTTATTAATAATTTTGCTGAGTAAAACAATAATTTGAACTATCACAAATCTTTTTTAAAGGATATGTGCCGTGTAAAATTTTACCGTGATTTTTAATAAGAGAAATTATAGATATGTAGTTTTGACCCAAGTTTAAATAGCAAATATTGTATACTAAAGATTAGTAAAAACGAAAATTACCTGTTTAAATAAAATATGAAGTATGGGGCAGATTATGAAAATACTTAGTAAATATTGTATGTGAATTTCACAATTCTCAAAGCGTAGCAGTTTCGGCGAGGTGTGCAGATAAAGTAAGCGTATTAATGTCGCCTCATGTGCAAATTTGTATAAGATAAGTAATATGCACAAAGTGCATTTTGTTGAATTTTTTTTGTGAATTTTTATAATTCACAATCTCAATATGTCAATACGGAGTATAAAAATACAAATTATTATATATATATATATATATATATATATATATATATATATATATATATATATATATATATATATATATATATATAAATATATATATATATTTATATATATATAAATATATATATATATATATATATATATATATATATATATATATATATATATATATATATATATATATATATATATTTATATATATATATATATATATATATATATATATATATAAATATATATATATATATATATATATATATATATATATATATATATATATATATATATATATTTATTTATATATATATTTATTTATATATATATTTATTTATATATATATATATATATATATATATATATATATATATATATATATATATATATATATAAATATATATATAATATATATATATATATATATATATATAGTATATATATATATATATATATATATATATATATATTTATATATATATATATTTATTTATATATATATATATTTTTGTTGTCATAACCAAGTCCTTTACGTCCTTGAATGTACTGTCAACATTTCCCAAGAAAATGTATAACTGTCGTTTCTAGGTTGTTAGATCAAATAATAACAAAATATAAAGGTAAAAGCCCGAAAAATCTCTCACAATATATTTGTTTTTCAAATTCAGAATCAATTTTCTCTTAGATTTTTGACGTATTCAAAAGAAAAAAAGTTCATATTATCTATTAACTATACCTATAATAGTAAATTAATTTATTTGTAGAAGAGCTCTTAATATTTTTTGGGCCCTTTAAATTCTCGGGCCCAGGGTAACCCGCCTTTTGCCCGGATCGCAAATCTGGTCCTTTTAGCTCCAAACTATAAATTCAAAGTTCTAAATGTTTTGTTTATTTTAAGATTAATGTTTCGGGAAGTCGATTTGAATAGCTCAAAGTTTGAACAAACGCGAATATATATATATATATATATATATATATATATATATATAT
>OY744475.1:140684937-140692437 GCA_963556175.1 Tipula confusa
AAATTTAAATAAATGTTGTATATATGTATATAGTTTAGGTTAAGTAGATAATAGTAGTTTAATTAATTAAAATAGTTTTAAGCCAATAAATATATCTCAAATACTTAAGAAATTTAACTAAAATACTTATTAATAATAGATGATAAAGTTTAGGCTAAGAATCTTAACTAAGAAAATTTATGTAAATATTGACTAAATAAAAAATTTTTATTTATAAAAAAATGACGTTATTGTAGTTTGGTCTCTTTAGCCTGATGAGAGAGTGAATTTTTTAATTTGTACATTAAATTTAATTCACATATTATTCTGATGAGCTCGATCGAAACCGAACTGTTACAATGAAACGAAGCATTATATTTCTTTTTTTAATGGTATATGGTGGAGGAATACTGCAATGAGAGAGCTGATCAAGATAGAGCTTTCAGTTTAGTACTAATATGGAGCGTCTTCTTTCAAGATAGCAATTCTCTCTCTTTCTCTCTCTCTCTCTCTCTCTCTCTCTATATATATATATATATATATATATATATATATATATATATATTCGTAATCGTAATTATATATTCGTAATATTACGAATATATATATATATATATATATATATCTATATATATATATATATATATATATATATATATATATATATATATATATATATTCGTAATATTCGGAATATATATATTCGTAATCGTTTTCGTAATCGTAATGGAGAAATCATTAATTGAAATTCTTGAAACTATTATGGAAACAAACCCGTGGTGAATAAAATATATATATATATATATATATATATATATATATATATATATATATATATATATATATATATATATATATATAGAGAGAGAGAGAGAGAGAGAGAGAGAGAGAGAGAAAGAGAGAGAATTGCTATCTTGAAAGAAGACGCTCCATATTAGTACTAAACTGAAAGCTCTATCTTGATCAGCTCTCTCATTGCAGTATTCCTCCACCATATACCATTAAAAAAAGAAATATAATGCTTCGTTTCATTGTAACAGTTCGGTTTCGATCGAGCTCATCAGAATAATATGTGAATTAAATTTAATGTACAAATTAAAAAATTCACTCTCTCATCAGGCTAAAGAGACCAAACTACAATAACGTCATTTTTTTATAAATAAAAATTTTTTATTTAGTCAATATTTACATAAATTTTCTTAGTTAAGATTCTTAGCCTAAACTTTATCATCTATTATTAATAAGTATTTTAGTTAAATTTCTTAAGTATTTGAGATATATTTATTGGCTTAAAACTATTTTAATTAATTAAACTACTATTATCTACTTAACCTAAACTATATACATATATACAACATTTATTTAAATTTTTTTATGATACAGATGTTTACAGGTTCATAATAGTTCATACTAGGTTTTTTATACATCGTATGATCACGTTGTTCTAGTGAATTATAAGAAACAATGCAAATTTCGTTTATTACATCTTTGATGCGATCATTTTTTTTTATATGGAAAAGTTAACTCTTATTTTTTTTTTCTTTGAGTTGAGAACCATTATAGACAATTTTAAATCTTTTATGTTTTGAATTTTTATATTTAAAAGAAAATTTTGGATTTTTTAAACCTTTTATGTTTAAATTTAGTATAACCAAATATATATAATTTTTTTTAACTTAAAATCAAATGGTTAGAGTTCTTTTTATTAGTTGCCAAAACAAAAAGGATTTATTTCAAGTGTTTTTTGGTTTTATTTTAGATCAGAACTTTTTATGTTTAAAATTAATGCTTTGTATTCTATAAAACTATTAAAGTTTAAACAAATGTTTTAAAATTAGTTTCGATTTTTTATCGTTAGTATAGGTGGGGATTATTTCAGAAAAACTGAATAAATTTTATTTTAGTAATTTGGTTTATTTATGGGTCCTGAGCATTTACACTAAAACATTACAAATGTTTCGAAACCATTTTCAAACAAAACAGAAATTTGAATTTTTAACATATACATTTTTTAAGTTTTTAAATTTTTTTTAACTGCTTTTGTTGGGTTTATTGATTTATATAACAAGCTTTGTATGATCATTTTGATCATGATTGTAATCATCATCCATTTATCTAGGAAGAGTATTAACCATCGGGTTAAAGTCAACAGGGCAGTTATAACTTGGCCGATTATTTTATATGTCATCTGCTGATATTATAGTAGTTGAATGTACGCAAGAAAGCAAGACATCATTCCTCGCACCATCTAGTCGGTGTAATGCCAATTGATATATTATTGCAAAAAAGAGAGAGCTATTTCAACTTGGTCAAATTAAGGAAAGGGTAAAATGATATTGTACGAAGCGGAAAAAGAACAAAATAGCATTATTGTTCTCGGGAGAAAGATACCTAAAGCATCCTGTGCAATGTAGTAAAACAGATGGAATATATTTATGTTTAGAAGGACCATTTTCAGTTTACTCCAATTAGGTAATGGAAAGAAGTCATACGCGTGGTTACAAGTTGTGGAACTTAGCTTATTGTTGTTGCAACCCGCAACAAAAATACGCATGGTTTGTTAGCCAAGAATTTGTACATTTCAATTAGGGTACTGGATAACTGTTCAAATTTCAAACTAGCTTTGTCAAAACTTTTTTGATACTTGCACAGCAGACGAACTTATCTTATTTTCATCAAATTGTACAATGAACTTTTAATAATAAATAATACTAAGTATTTTATGTATTTCAACAATGAACTTAAGTAGCATTTATTTAGTCATAAACAATTTATAGAAATATACGGCTCAATTTTTAGTTTTTTTGTTACGTAGCCTTTTGATATGGTCGATAACACTTTAATTCGTACAAAATATATAATATGTGTCAAAGGTAATGTCTCTCATTGGTTTGAGTTTGAGAATTACATTCGTAATCGCCTTGTTATTATCATTTAGTCGTCAGGTTATTAAATTGCATTACTGAGAGTTCCAGGTTATGTAACAGGTAGTAGACTGAACGAGTTTACCATTATATTAAAAGCTGAACGAGTTTACCATTATATTAAAAAAAAAACTTATAGAAAAACTCCGTCTCAGATAGAAATTCCATTCAACCGACCAACCAATTCAAATAGGGATGGTCTTGAAAATAATACAAGAGTTAGTAATTTTTATATTATGCTGTCTTGATTTATCGGACTTCCACGGTTCATATCAAAATTATACCAATATAATATGACTATTGTTAGGAAGTTTGGCCTTCCAGACTTATTTATTACTTCTACGTGTAATTCAACAAGGTGTAAATTAAAGTCAGAACTTAAAACTTTCTAAAATTCTTCCGATCGTTTTGATATCATAACCCGAGTATTTAATTTAAAATTGCAGGTTAGAATTGCCGGAAATCCTTAGTGCTATATCGTAGAACGGAAAATTTTTTGAAATGTCGTGTGAGTGAAGTATATTTAGGTGTAGGTGATTGAGCATCAGAAACGTGAGTTACATCATGGAAACTGTTTATTTACACTCGCTAAATAAGACAATTTAAAACCTGGAAACGATCTAGATATAATCATTTCAGCAGAGTACATAATTTAAATGATACCGAATGTCCAAACATAAGATGAACTTTTCATTTTTGATATCCATTACATCAATGTGAAGTATGTCTGTCGGATAATTCAGGATGGATGTTTCCTGGATTTCGACGCAGCTTAGATGTCTGTCATGTTTGTTGATGTAACAGGTTTTGTACAGCTTTGTACACATCTTTGTTAAGCTAGCCATTCGTGGGAAATAGTTAGCGCTCAGCCTTTTGAAGTCTATGACCTTGAACCGTTTGAAGTCTATAGTTTTGTTTGTGATGCGTTTAATTTACTGTCGACAACCCGGATAGGTGTGTTATATGGGCATTTCGAAGAGCTGGCTTATTTATCTCTCTTACCTCCTACCTCACACTATATATGGGTAGTATCAGTAATGAAAATTTTTCAGGTTTTTCTCGTAATGAAAATTGTAGTGTTTGGTATTATCATTAATATGTGGTTTTTCCTATAAATTATTGCTCCAAGTTACTTCAATCGTTTCAAATGATTTTAATCCCGATAGAATGAAGAATTCAATAGTATTGTTGATGCTGATTGATGCCGATATTGCCGATTTTTAGCCTATACTTTAGGTATATTACGCTAGAGAGGCTTCTGCACAACATTTACCTCAGAAACATTTTCAGTATACTACGATCGTCATTGGATATTTTTTCTTTTATTGGTTATAATAGTCTTCTTCTGGTTAAGTTTCTATGTGGTTGATCTTCTCTTGTCTCATTGATTCGTAATGGTTAGAAAAATCTCATTTAGACATTTGATTATCTTGACTAGTTGAACGGTTGATGTAGTTTACCTGTCTCTTTTGTATTGGTGGTTCAATATCCATTGGCGTTAATGGTAATGATGGGGGTAAGATATTTTGATTTTGATTGACATAATATAAAGTAATTTTGGTGTTGTATATTGTAAGCCATGTTTATCCGATGTATTGTACCTTCGTTTATTCGGGGATTTGGTGAGTTGTTGTATTAAAATTGGTTTATTGGAGCTGTTATAACGCTGTTGATATTTCTTTTGTGTATCAACAGATTTCTGAAATTTAAATTTTGAGTCTCTAAATGGAATGCGTATGCCTTTGGTAGCGTGATTGGTTTTTGGATTATAAGCATCTTAGACAAATTTCCGTTCAATTCCCGGACGAAAATGTCTAAAACTTTATTCCTGTACCATTCTTCATTAAAAATATAATAAGATATAAGAGCGTTGCCTCAGATTACATGTCTTATTTGTTCAATTATTACCCTGTAAATCGGTCTTTTTCGCAATGTACTGCGTAAACTATAATAATAAAATTAAAATTTAAGTTGGTATACACTTTCGGAAATTACTAAAACAAAAGTTAATTTATCTGATTTAATACTTTGTCTTATTAAAATCGCAGTACAAGTAGAAAGCGCAGACCACACCATGATGCATATTTAAGCTGTGACTGGACCAAATATTGATACAAGGTGTTAAATGCTCTTGAACTGGTAAATTCTTTTAAAGTATATGCGACTAAGCATAAAGTAAGCTCAAGCCATGATGAAGCCAATATGCCAAACATTATACCAAGATCCTTCAGTTCCTTAAAATAATACATTTTTCTTAGACTATAAATAATTTGCATCAATATCTTTCTGCAAATTATAACTGCGTCAGATTTGTAGCGAATAGGAGAAAACATATTTGTTTTTATCAAAAATATTGTTATTATTAATATTTTCGATGAATTAATTAAAACAAGTAGTTTAGTTTTTATTATAGTGAAATTATTTTTATTTTTATTATTTATTGTTCATAAATATATTTCGGAAATAAAATTTCCATCATCAGTATTGCTTACTTGATTGAGAATTAAATTTAATTTTTTCATGCTTATATACAAAATTTAGTCGTTGTATTTCAAAAATTGATCGTTGTAATATTAATGGGGTGTGGCTTATTGTCGTCGTTTTTTATTATTATATAAATTTCCGAAATATATTTATGAACAATAAATAATAAAAATAAAAATAATTTCACTATAATAAAAACTAAACTACTTGTTTTAATTAATTCATCGAAAATATTAATAATAACAATATTTTTGATAAAAACAATTAATAAGTGAAATAAGCCACACGAAAATAATAAGAATTTATAATGAATTTCTATAATAATTTAAATGAACCAACGACAAGTGTGAATACTTACTTAAATACGTTATATAAACTGAGATGTAACAAATTAAATTTATTTTTCAACAAATCATGCAAAAACAAAAACATTATTCCAAACTACATAAGAGTTCAAATTAATAACAACACACCAGCAGCCAGACTCACAAAAATAAAAGCTGAAAAATGTTGGTTAACTCAAGAAATTAAATCACTTCACAGTAAAATAAACAAATTGACCATGAAGCTATATAATTGCCATTTACAAATAGCCAAAGATTTTCATTTTATCGAATACACAGACATTTTGGACAAAATCAACGCAAAAGTTGAAGAACGACTTAAACTTAAAAGAAAAACAATAACTAAAAAATTAAAAATTTTGATAATGAAGAAAAATAGTACAAACGATAACACGAACAGGCCAATATCAACACACAAATTCTATAACCGAATGGAAAATCATACTAACATCCAATTCAATAACAATGAGGCGGCATTATTGGATAAAGGATTAAAATATAATATAAAGCCTAAAAATGATATTAATTATCTAAACAAACATATTTTGACAATTGAAAATGCAATCACAAAAACTAATATAGAACACCAAGCAGACATTAGGATGATGGTTGTAGACAAAATTAAAAATCTAAATTTAACACGTAATAATTATAAACAAGAACAAGAAATTATTAAAGATATAAAAAATAAAATAAATTCCAATAATGCTATCATCACGAAAGCCGATAAAGGAAATACAATAGTAATATTAAACGAAATTGACTATATTTCGAAGGTGAATGAATTTATTATTAACAACAATATTCAAGAATTGAATGAGGATCCAACTCAAAAATACCATAAAAGTTTGAAAGAAATTATTAATAAATCTAAGCATTTTTTGAACGACAGAGAAAAACGTTACAACAAAATGATAAAACCAACAGCTCCAATGCTAAGAAGTATGCCAAAAGTTCATAAGCCAAATATGCCAGTACGACCTGTTGTAAATTTTACTTCGGCTCCGTCATTTAAAATGGCAAAACATATAAACAAATTGCTCTCAAATAATATAAAATTTGAAAATGACCACTCAATAAAAAACAGTATTGAACTGATTAACAAAATTGAAGGGATAAAAATACCACACAACGCGAAACTTTTATCTTTTGATGTAACGAATATGTATTCAAAAATTCCGATAAAAGAAACTTTAATAATAACCAAAACTATGTTAATAACAAATGGAATTAATATTAATATCGTGGATGAAGTAATTAAATTATTGGAAGAAATAACAAATCAAAATTATTTCCAATTTAATAATAAATATTATTCACAAGATGATGGACTACCAATGGGAAGCCCATTATCTGGAACTTTGGCCAACATATATTTGAATCATTTTGAAGAAAACGAAATTTTAAGCACTAAAAACAAATTGAAGAATAACATTAAATACTGGCACAGATACGTAGATGACATATTATTACTATTTACTGGTACAAACCGACAAATGGACCAACTTCTAAATTATTTAAATAACGTCCATCCAAATATAAAATTTACTTTGAAAATTGAACAAAACAAAATTATTAATTTTTTGGACCTAACGATTAAAAACGATAACAATGAGCACAAATTTAAAATATACAGAAAACCAACCCAAACGAACCAAACTATTCATCATGAGTCAAATCATCCATATCAGCATAAAATGGCAGCTTATAATCATATGATCAATAGACTAAATATCATACCGATGTCGCGAGATGATTATCTTAAAGAG
>OY744475.1:140699937-140738965 GCA_963556175.1 Tipula confusa
AAAACAAAAACAAAAACAAAAACAAAAACAAAAACAAAAACAAAAACAAAAACAAAAACAAAAACAAAAACAAAAACAAAAACAAAAACAAAAACAAAAACAAAAACAAAAACAAAAACAAAAACAAAAACAAAAACAAAAACAAAAACAAAAACAAAAACAAAAACAAAAACAAAAACAAAAACAAAAACAAAAACAAAAACAAAAACAAAAACAAAAACAAAAACAAAAACAAAAACAAAAACAAAAACAAAAACAAAAACAAAAACAAAAACAAAAACAAAAACAAAAACAAAAACAAAAACAAAAACAAAAACAAAAACAAAAACAAAAACAAAAACAAAAACAAAAACAAAAACAAAAACAAAAACAAAAACAAAAACAAAAACAAAAACAAAAACAAAAACAAAAACAAAAACAAAAACAAAAACAAAAACAAAAACAAAAACAAAAACAAAAACAAAAACAAAAACAAAAACAAAAACAAAAACAAAAACAAAAACAAAAACAAAAACAAAAACAAAAACAAAAACAAAAACAAAAACAAAAACAAAAACAAAAACAAAAACAAAAACAAAAACAAAAACAAAAACAAAAACAAAAACAAAAACAAAAACAAAAACAAAAACAAAAACAAAAACAAAAACAAAAACAAAAACAAAAACAAAAACAAAAACAAAAACAAAAACAAAAACAAAAACAAAAACAAAAACAAAAACAAAAACAAAAACAAAAACAAAAACAAAAACAAAAACAAAAACAAAAACAAAAACAAAAACAAAAACAAAAACAAAAACAAAAACAAAAACAAAAACAAAAACAAAAACAAAAACAAAAACAAAAACAAAAACAAAAACAAAAACAAAAACAAAAACAAAAACAAAAACAAAAACAAAAACAAAAACAAAAACAAAAACAAAAACAAAAACAAAAACAAAAACAAAAACAAAAACAAAAACAAAAACAAAAACAAAAACAAAAACAAAAACAAAAACAAAAACAAAAACAAAAACAAAAACAAAAACAAAAACAAAAACAAAAACAAAAACAAAAACAAAAACAAAAACAAAAACAAAAACAAAAACAAAAACAAAAACAAAAACAAAAACAAAAACAAAAACAAAAACAAAAACAAAAACAAAAACAAAAACAAAAACAAAAACAAAAACAAAAACAAAAACAAAAACAAAAACAAAAACAAAAACAAAAACAAAAACAAAAACAAAAACAAAAACAAAAACAAAAACAAAAACAAAAACAAAAACAAAAACAAAAACAAAAACAAAAACAAAAACAAAAACAAAAACAAAAACAAAAACAAAAACAAAAACAAAAACAAAAACAAAAACAAAAACAAAAACAAAAACAAAAACAAAAACAAAAACAAAAACAAAAACAAAAACAAAAACAAAAACAAAAACAAAAACAAAAACAAAAACAAAAACAAAAACAAAAACAAAAACAAAAACAAAAACAAAAACAAAAACAAAAACAAAAACAAAAACAAAAACAAAAACAAAAACAAAAACAAAAACAAAAACAAAAACAAAAACAAAAACAAAAACAAAAACAAAAACAAAAACAAAAACAAAAACAAAAACAAAAACAAAAACAAAAACAAAAACAAAAACAAAAACAAAAACAAAAACAAAAACAAAAACAAAAACAAAAACAAAAACAAAAACAAAAACAAAAACAAAAACAAAAACAAAAACAAAAACAAAAACAAAAACAAAAACAAAAACAAAAACAAAAACAAAAACAAAAACAAAAACAAAAACAAAAACAAAAACAAAAACAAAAACAAAAACAAAAACAAAAACAAAAACAAAAACAAAAACAAAAACAAAAACAAAAACAAAAACAAAAACAAAAACAAAAACAAAAACAAAAACAAAAACAAAAACAAAAACAAAAACAAAAACAAAAACAAAAACAAAAACAAAAACAAAAACAAAAACAAAAACAAAAACAAAAACAAAAACAAAAACAAAAACAAAAACAAAAACAAAAACAAAAACAAAAACAAAAACAAAAACAAAAACAAAAACAAAAACAAAAACAAAAACAAAAACAAAAACAAAAACAAAAACAAAAACAAAAACAAAAACAAAAACAAAAACAAAAACAAAAACAAAAACAAAAACAAAAACAAAAACAAAAACAAAAACAAAAACAAAAACAAAAACAAAAACAAAAACAAAAACAAAAACAAAAACAAAAACAAAAACAAAAACAAAAACAAAAACAAAAACAAAAACAAAAACAAAAACAAAAACAAAAACAAAAACAAAAACAAAAACAAAAACAAAAACAAAAACAAAAACAAAAACAAAAACAAAAACAAAAACAAAAACAAAAACAAAAACAAAAACAAAAACAAAAACAAAAACAAAAACAAAAACAAAAACAAAAACAAAAACAAAAACAAAAACAAAAACAAAAACAAAAACAAAAACAAAAACAAAAACAAAAACAAAAACAAAAACAAAAACAAAAACAAAAACAAAAACAAAAACAAAAACAAAAACAAAAACAAAAACAAAAACAAAAACAAAAACAAAAACAAAAACAAAAACAAAAACAAAAACAAAAACAAAAACAAAAACAAAAACAAAAACAAAAACAAAAACAAAAACAAAAACAAAAACAAAAACAAAAACAAAAACAAAAACAAAAACAAAAACAAAAACAAAAACAAAAACAAAAACAAAAACAAAAACAAAAACAAAAACAAAAACAAAAACAAAAACAAAAACAAAAACAAAAACAAAAACAAAAACAAAAACAAAAACAAAAACAAAAACAAAAACAAAAACAAAAACAAAAACAAAAACAAAAACAAAAACAAAAACAAAAACAAAAACAAAAACAAAAACAAAAACAAAAACAAAAACAAAAACAAAAACAAAAACAAAAACAAAAACAAAAACAAAAACAAAAACAAAAACAAAAACAAAAACAAAAACAAAAACAAAAACAAAAACAAAAACAAAAACAAAAACAAAAACAAAAACAAAAACAAAAACAAAAACAAAAACAAAAACAAAAACAAAAACAAAAACAAAAACAAAAACAAAAACAAAAACAAAAACAAAAACAAAAACAAAAACAAAAACAAAAACAAAAACAAAAACAAAAACAAAAACAAAAACAAAAAAATCACAGTCAATCACGTGTGACCTTGACCTTGACCTTGACCTAAAAAACAAAAAATCACAGTCAATCACGTGTGACCTTGACCTTGACATTGACCTGTCAATCAATTACTAATCACCCTTCATCAATCACCTGTTATCTATAAACCAATCACCTGTCACCTATCAATCGATCACCTGTCACCCACACATCAATCAATCATCTGTCAATCACCTGTACACCTGTTTGGCGCCGAAAAAAATAAATCACAGTCAATCACGTGTGACCTTGACCTTGACCTTGACCCACCTCACAGTCAATCACGAGTGACCTTGACCCAAAAAAAAAATCACAGTCAATCACGTGTGACCTTGACCTTGACCTTGACCCACTTGTACACGTGTACACCTGTTCACCTTTACACCTGTACACCTGTACACCTATACACCTGTACACCTATACACCTGTACACCTATACACCTGTACACCTGTACACCTGTACACCTATACACCTGTACACCTATACACCTGTACACCTGTCCTTGACAGCGTGGGAATTTTTTTTAAAAAAAGTTCCCACGCTGGAGTGACCCGACTCCTACTATCGGAGTGTGTGATCATTAAGTCATACAGTCACAGAAGCTTGCTGAAATTTAATTATAGAACAAGCTATTTATATTCATCGGGGTTTATTAGAACCAACGTAAAAATCATTGTATCGAAATTGGATTAATTCAAAAACTGATTGGAATCAATCAACGGGATTTGTGATCAAATCAAACCGTAAACCACATAATATATTTAGTGACGTTCCACCATTGTTGTGGATAAGCGACCATTATTAGTTTGTGTAATAAACAAACAACATCACTGTGTCAAATTGTCATCACAATAACTGAAGTATTATTGCAGTCCACAAGACAACAAAATTATTACTTTGTCGGTCATCAAATTTTGTGTTAAGTCATTATGTAGTCCTCATACAATTTCACAAATTGGAATAATTCATTTCATCGAATATTGGCGTAATCATCATCATCATCAGTACGTTTGTAAGTTAAATTTAAAACCTAAGTATTTGTATAACTGTAATCATTAAGTTTGTTGAAATGAATAGTTGGTTAGTACTAGCTGAATTATAATTGTTGTAAATTAATGTAAACATCATTGAACTTCACCAGAAGAATATCGTGTGGTAAATTAATTGTCAATTATCGAGTAACTACGCGTTCGCCTGTTAAAGTAAACCTTGAAAGTTGGGAAAATGCCCCTTATGCAGACCGAGCTCGATTCGTTAGAAACCCTAAAAAAACAACGAAGTTCCTACAAAGGTCAAATTACTCATCTAAAGAAAAAATATGACAAAGGAGACTCAAGTTCAATTGGAGCGTGTGAATCATTTCTTTATAGACTACGCGTAGCGTATGACAAATATAGCAACATTCAATCTAAAATTGAATTATTAGATGCGTCTGCGCTAACTGATAGAGAGATATTTGAAGAAGACTATGGAAATCTCGAAAGTAACATCCTAGATCGTATTCACAGACTTAAAAAACAAGAAAGGCAAGAAACGTCGAATGTATCGTTCCACAATAGTTCGGATCTAGACATTCCAACGCCATCAACATCATTGGCACTGCGGCTACCAGAAATTAAACTTCCATCATTTAGCGGTTTGGAAAGTGATTGGTTGCGCTTTCGCGATATCTTTATAGAATTAGTTCACACGCGAAATATTGACAACACAATAAAATTCCATTATTTAATTTCTCATATAAGTGATGGCGCTGCATATGCATTGATAGAGGGATTACCTGTGAGTTCTGAAAATTACGAGCTAGCTTGGACAACTATATATAACAAATACAACAATGAGACTAGAATAAAAAGGATGTATCTCAAATACTTATATGACATAAAACCAACAGTGCACAATTCTTCGGAATCTCTGCAGACCTTTATCGATCACGCTGTCAAGCATTACAACTCACTGAAATCGTTGGCAGTACCAGTTGACAGTTGGGATTTAATTCTATTACATCACTTATCCGAAAGGTTAGACAATTCTTCGCGTGCAGAGGTAATTAAGGGATCTAATGATCAAACGGTACTTACATTTGATAGTTTCATAAAAATTTTACAAAGTCGTGTTCGGTTACTAGCAGCTCTACGGCCGTCTACGTCACCAAACTTCACACCGAAACCCAATTCAACTTCCTGTCAAAACTATAGAAAGGCATCCACGTTGGTGGCTCGAGTTCAATGTTGCCTTTATTGTAACGGCACCCACATGATTGAGTCATGTCCCGACTTTTGTGATATCAAGCTTACACCAAAAATGAGATATGAATATATACGACATAAACGGATATGCACAAATTGTTTGGTTTCTTCGCATAATGTTCGCAATTGTAACAGTCATGGTTGTAAGAAATGTCCATTACGACATCATACTCTTTTACATTTCGACATAGACCGCAATCGTACACCGTATACATCGACACTTATATCTCGATCAGATAGTCCAACGAACAACATTTATCAAAATAGGGATGAAGCGCAACTCATGAATAATGCAGAACAAACATCGGTCCAAGATACAAGTAATGTACTAGCATCTGATCATGCAATGTTAGGTACTCTTGACAAAATTCCACAAGGTTTGGATACCGCAACAGATGCACCCATTTCAATGAATCTATCTTCACCTCGAAATCAAATAATGATTGGGACAGCGGTAGTTAAAGCATTTTAGAGCAATGGATCTCATATCTTCGCACGAGTCTTACTTGATAGTGGCTCGCACCTGAACTTCGTGACAGAAAACACCTGTCAATTATTGAAATTAAAACTACAGCCTACTTCGAAACAAGTGTTGGGGATGGGGGGCAAAGTTACTTCATTAAACCATAAGGTATTTCTGTCAATAGCATCGCGAACTTCGGATCACAATATTAATATAAAATGTTACGTGATACCAAAAATTACTGGTGATTTACCACTGATGCCCATTAAGTTCAATAAAAACCTCATACCCAAACACATACAACTCGCAGATCCGCTCTTCAACATTCCAGATCGCATAGACATATTGATCGGAGCAGAATTATACCACGAGCTGTTTACCGGTACAACATTCAAACTAATCGACGAACTTCCAATGTTCTATGACAGCATTTTTGGTTGCATCATAAGTGGAAAAACAAATATAACCAAATCGCTAAGTGACCTCAAAGGCTATGAAACTTCGTTATGTTCGATAGAAGCACTAGATTGTCAGATTAAACAATTTTGGGAATTGGAAACCATTGTTACGAAGAATAATTTTTCGATAGAGGAAAAGCTATGTGAGACTCATTTTACGAAGAATCTTAAGCGGTTACCTTCTGGGAGATACTCAGTCGCTTTACCACTGAACTCAAAAATAGAGGAACTTGGGACTTCTGGTGAAAGTGCTAGAAGACAATTTTTTCACATTGAAAGGCAATTATGTAAGAGTCCAACAGTATATCAACAATACAAGGAGTTTATGGCAGAATTTATTCAGTTAAACCACATGAAACTTGTTGATAACCCTGAAGTAAACGAATGCATTCATAACAAAATATTTTATCTTCCACACCACTTCGTTATAAAGGAATCTAGCCTGACCACAAAACTGCGTGTTCAATGCTTCCCACAAGTCATCTTCACGAATTTCGTTAAATGATTGTATGATGGTTGGTCCAGTAGTACAGACCGACTTATTCTCCTTGGTCCTTAGGTTTCGCAAACATATGGTGGCATTTTCAGCGGATAAAGCTAAAATGTATCGCCAAATACGATTACACAATGGGTATCAAGATCTTCATCGAATATGTTGGCGCGAGTCTACAGTTGAGCCGGTACGATCTTACAAACTTTGTACTGTTACGTACGGAACTACAAGCGCTCCGTATCTCGCGACCAGAACGTTAAATCAACTCGCCAGTGATGAAACCTCCTTTCCCCAAGCATCGAAAACCTTAACAGATGATTTCTACGTCGACGACGTCTTAACTGGTGCTGATAATATTCAAGATGCGCTGTTATTAAAAAGAGATTTGATTGATTTATTAAAGAGCGGTGGCTTTGATCTCAGAAAATTTGCCTCAAATAGCAATAACCTTGCTGATAGTAATTCAAATGATAATAATCCCTCTCTCATATTAGGTGTGTTGTGGAATACAACGTCCGACAATCTGGAGATGTCATTCGAAAAATTTAGCAGTAACAATCCAAGTAAGACAAAAAGAAATATCTTGTCTGAAATAAGCCAATTATTCGATCCACTTGGATTATGTGCACCGATAATTCTCTCAGCTAAACTCTTCATGCAAGAATTATGGACTATACCGAACCTCAATTGGGATAGTCAACTTCCAGACTCGTTTATTAAAAAATGGTGTGAATTTAAAAATCAACTAGTTAGACTCAACAAAATTTCCGTTCCTCGACGCATTCTACTCCATCAACCCAAAACGATTGAGTTGCACGGTTTTGGAGATGCGAGCGAATCTGGGTTTGGCTGTGTACTTTACATACGAACTACCGATAGTTCCGGAAATCATCAAGTTAGTTTAGTTTGTTCCAAATCAAGAGTCACTCCTTTGAAGAAGCAAACGATTCCCCGGTTGGAACTTTGCGCAGCTTTGCTTTTAGCTCAAATTATTCATAAAATACCTTCGATACTAAAAATTAAGTTTGACCAGATTTATTTGTGGTCTGATTCGGAAATCACTTTGCTTCGCATAAAATCCGAACCTAGTCGGTATACAACGTTTGTTGCCAATAGAATTTCCCAAATCCAGGAATTAACTCCAATTAGCAGCTGGAATTATGTTCCTACGTCAATGAATCCTGCGGATCATGTATCAAGAGGGTTATATCCTAATGATTTCAAAAACACCACCGGTTGGTGGAACGGTTCAGACTACCTAAGTGCTGACAAATCAAAATGGCCCCGTAGTGAAAATAAATCGTTAAGCATGGAACTGATTAACTTAGATCTTCGACAGGCGAGTCAAACTTGTATTGCAATTCTGTCAACTGAACCTAATATAATCCAAAAATTTTCCTCGTCTAAGAAAATAATTCATGTAACGGCATACCTATTTCGATTTTACAATAATTGCAAATCCAGACAGCTAAATCTTCGAACAATTGGCGAACTAACCTCGATTGAAACTGCCACTGCTCTTAGAGTCATTCTGAAAACCATGCAGCACGAAATATTTGCTGACGAAATTACATCCTTACGAAACAACAAGTATGTAAATCATAAAAGTTCATTAAAATCTCTAGCGCCCTTCTTAGATCGTGATGGGCTTATTCGGGTTGGAGGCCGATTAAAAAATTCAGAACTGCCACCCGATCAAAAATATCCGATTTTACTACCAGCAAGACACCATTTTACCATTTTAATAGCTCGTGAAACACATAACGCATTATTACATGCTGCCCCTCAAGCGCTTTTGTACAACCTCAGATTGAGGTACTGGATCATTTCTGGTCGGAATCTTTGTAGGAAAATCTGCAATGATTGTATACGATGTGCCCGTGTTAAACCTACCTTTATTAATCAAATCATGGGTGAATTGCCACGAGATAGGGTTCAATCTGCAAGACCGTTTTCAGTTGTGGGCATTGACTTTTGTGGTCCATTTTTTATAAAACAAGTTGTTCGATCCCAAATCAAACTTAAAATGTATATTTGTGTCTTCGTGTGTTTTGCTGTGAAAGCAGTTCATTTTGAAATAGTCCCAGAACTAACAACCCAAGCATTTTTGGCGTGTCTACGCCGTTTTGTATCACGTCTTGGCATATGTACAAAACTCTATTCCGATAACGCCACCAATTTTATAGGCGCACGCTCAGAACTAAAAGAACTTAGAGACTTATTTTTGTCGCAAGTTTGTCAAATCGAAACAATGAAATTCTGTTCTACCCACAACATCAAATGGCTAACCATTCCACCACGCTCTCCACATTTCGGAGGCTTGTGGGAGGCCGCAATTAAGAGTGCGAAATATCATTTACGTAGAGCGGCTGGAACGCACTGTTTAACGATGGACGAGTTTAACACCTTAGTCGTCCAGGTAGAAGCGTGCTTAAATTCGCGTCCGATTTCACCCATGTCAAATAACCCGTTGGATATGTCAGCTCTGTCTCCCGGTCATTTTTTAGTCGGAGCTCCTATGACTGCATTGCCTGAGCCTGACGTTACCGACATAAAAACGAATAGGTTATCAAGATATCAAATGATGCAACAAATTTTCCAACAGTTTTGGAAAAGATGGCATCAAGAATATTTATCTGAACTACAAACCCGGAATAAATGGACTAAACAGTCGAAGGACGTGAAAGTTAATGATTTGGTTATTCTACATGATGACAATATTCCTCCTATGCATTGGCCATTAGGGAGAATAATAGAACTACATTGCGGTACTGATAATCGAGCGCGCGTTGTATCTGTTAAAACCGGGCATTCCATTTTTAAACGAGCTATAACTAGAATTAGTTTACTACCGGTTGAAACTAATGACAAAAATACAGCACAAGATTAACCACTACCATACGTAGCTCATAAATATTCTTCTGGTTGAATGTAATTAATAAGATTTGTCTAATATATTTATGTTGTTATTAAGATTTAAAAATTGTTCTCATAATTTCAAGAAAAAAAAAAACCCAAAAACCAATCATAGTGTTACACACATTGATGTAGCTGTTGAGAACTGTTCCCATTGAAATGTATTGATCTTTCAAGGTCGCGGGTATGTTCACGCATTATCATAGAATCAAATTATTATATTAAAACTATATACATTCAAACATAAAAATAAAAATAATCGCTTTATATAAACTCACTTATGTATATGTGTGTGTATAATGTTACTATTATTACTATTATGTATATGCACTTTAGATTACTATTTTGTGATGCGTTTTTGTATAAATTCATTTATGTATACATATGTATGTTTGTGTATACTATGTATAATCATGTTTATTATGTATATTATGTATATTGTATATATTATGTATATTATGTATAATATATATATGTATTATATATTGGTTATATACAACTTGAGTATATTTTCTACTCGAGTTGGTTAAAATTAAATTTAGTTAGTTGTGTTTTGAATTGGCAATGATAAAGTCATATTTGTTAAAATAAAAATAAAAAGAACAGTTTAAGAATCTTCGAGTTTTATTTAATAATCTTCGAGTTTTATTCAATTGGAATAATAGTTGTGATAACAAAATCGTACTCAAACAACTATTATCAAACAATGTGAATAAACAGAAAAGTCGGTTCTGGGCAATGGAAAACCCTCAAATTATTCATCAGTAACCTTTACATCCATTAAAAGTGACAGTCTGGTGTGCAATTTGGTCAGGAGGAATCATTGGACCTTACTTCTTTGAAAATCAAAACGGCGTAACGGTAACTGTGAATGAAGAGCGATATCGTGATATGATTGAACACTTTTTAACGCCACAACTGCATGCTTTGGGCTTGATTGACATGTGATATCAACAAGACGGTGCCACATCGCATACAGCCAGGATTACAATGGAATTACTGCGAGACCTCTTTCCACAACAAGTTATTTAAAAAAATGGTGATGTTGATTGGCCTCCACGGTCGCCTGGTTTGACTGCTCCAGACTTTTTTTTGTGGGGATATCTAAAAAGCAAGGCTTATGCAAACAAACTAGAAACGCTTGAGCAACTCAAACAAAATATTCGTGATGAAATTAATGAAATACCGCGTGAAATGTGTGAGAATGTAATGAAAAATGTGCTCAAAAGGGCTCGCATTTGTGAGGCTAACAGAGGCGGTCGTTTATCTGATATTGTATTCCATACATAATTGCCGACATTAAATAAAACATTTATCAATATAAGATCCATTCTCTTTCATTTAATCAAAAATTATAAACAAACAAAGTAGTATACCTTCCCGGCGGACACCCTGTATAATTTTTGTTTCGAAAATATAAAAAACAAAAAAGAGACGAAAAAATTCTCATTTATCCATACACATTAAATAGTGTGCGTAACTTAGAGATAAAAATGTTAAATAGTGTAGTAGGAATGAGAAAATTATACATTTTTTGGTATGGATTTTCATAGCACCTATACACTCAATTGTGTATATAGGTTTCGTTTATCTGTGTCAACGAAAGTTACAAGGCAGTTTGTAATAAAGAGGGGTTTGCTCGAAACGCTCTTTATTACAAGCAGTTTTCTAACTTTCGTTGATACAGACAAACAAAACCGATATGAAAAATTGCGTGTAGTAGTGCGTTCGAAATCCATATAAAAATAAAGTTTTTTTATTTATATTTTCTGTTTCTCTATTATGCGAATGTTTATTTTATTTAACACTATATTCGACATGTTTTTTACTTACAATACACAAACACCGTGCACTGCATTGATGTTAACATGGAGATTTCCATTCTAGTCCCAAATGGCGTTAGCCCGACCTAGGTCTGATGGTATGGTGCAATTCAGTGACTTATATAAAGAAAGAGAACTGTACTCATAGTTGAGTTGTAGTACTCCTAAGACTTCAACCTTCCAGCATTCACGCTTTTTCCGCAAAACATATTCGCTTGACTGTTCTCAACAACCGCTTTGTTCTTCTGTGCGGTTATAAAACGTATTACCGCTTCTTTAAAGGCTGTATTTTGTTGCTCGACAGCAGGACAACACTCCTCATCAAACTAATCATCGGTATGGGTTTAATTTGTACCATACCTAGAGTCACCTGCTTGACTTCGGGACAAGTACGAGGGTGTGTCCATGTTTCGAAGTATATATTTTTCTGAGAAAATAATGTACTAGCCACTATGAAGTCATGCGCGATCGCAAAGTACATCAATATTTCCCCATTATCGGTAGCTTGTTCGTGTCGGACGTAAAGACCTATTTTCCCACATAAGTACTGATTTTTGCCAGTTCTAGCTTTTTTTTTGTGTATATCTATGCCATCTATAATCGGGCCGAAGCACACGAAATTCGTGGTATTCGTGGTTACTTTTAAGCGGCCTACCTTACGCGGTCACCTGCAAAATCGAGGATGCACGAATATACAGGTTCGCTTCGAATACTATCTGCACATTTCATTGCTCCAGCCAGCCTGTACTGACATGGACGATGGTTCGTCCCATGGAATCTGCACTTCAACAGAGGATCATATAGTTGTGTTCCTCGTTATCACCGATTGAAATCAGATGATGAAAGATCCCTTTTGCAACCCTCCTCTGTTGGTATTCGAACCCGGTACCTTCCGACCCAAGCACCGCAGCTTTAACATTTAAATTATTTTTTTCTAGCATTTAAGACACCAATCACAATTTTGGATCCCATCACATTATCCAAATTATTGTAAAATGAGTTTTTATCTTTAGGTGGCTTACAACAATAGGCGCATGAATACAAATGATTGACAGGTTGGCTAACCGCAAGCGTAAACGTGGCGTATACACATACGATTATCATCTGCTTAGAAATCAAAAACAACTTTTTTCACCTGGCGCCCAAAAAAAACCAACACCAAGATTGCCGAGGTTATATCGACTTTAAAGCAATGTATAGCATTGGGATACATAGTCTCCACATTTTCTCAAGTTTCTTGGAGGGCAACGAATTCCAAGTGATACTCTTTCATGGCTGATATAGAGCAAACAGACGCGCCGGGTTTTCTTAGCGACTGCACGTTTCACATACCGATCTTAAACTGCGTGTCCGTTAACATAAGTGGGATTCGAGTTAAATTTTGGCGGTATCCATATTTCTTTTTGTTAATTATTTTAACAGTAAAGTTTTTTACAGAAGCGGGTATTCAGCACAGCGATCCAACTTTTGTTTAGTCGCCTTTTACGACAAGCAAAGGGTGTTGCAGTGGTATTTTAAGGATAGAATGCACGTTTAAAAGTCTTTTACAAAGCATGGGAGTGCCCTACTAACCACAGGGACTCCCATGCTTCGTAAATGACTTCTAAAGAAGCATGCAGTCCTTAGATCTCTACCACAGGTAGCCCATCCTTGGTTTGTCGTGTAGGAGGTGACTAAACAAAGGTTGGATCGCTGGGCTGACTACCCACAGGTAAAAAACCTTAATGTTTAATATATCAGCAAAAAGAAAAATAGATAACGCCAAAATTTTAACCGAACCCCACTTATGTTAACAGACACGCAGTTTATGATCGGTACGTGGAACGTGCAGTAGCTAAGACAACCAGGCGCGTTTGATGGCACTCTATCAGCCATGAAAGAGTATCGCTAGAAACTCGCTTTTCAGGAAACTTGAAGGCCACAAAGTGAAGATAATGTGTCCCAAGGCTATACGTTGCTTTACAGTATGGAGATGACCTCGACAATCTTGGTGTTGGTTTCCTTCTTGGGCCGAAGGTAAGAAAAGCTGTTTTGGATTTCAAAGCAGTTGAAAATCGTATGTGTAAGCTACGTTTACGAATGCAACTAGCCAACCTTACTCAATCCATCGGGATAGCTTATAGTTTGCTTTGCAATATCGGGGAATACCGGACAAATACATGTGCGTTTATTTAAATGACAGCAATGCAGTCACAATGTTGTGTTCTCAGCTTCTGTTAGTCTCTAAATCAATGAGTTCAAAACAAAATACAAGATCACTGGTTTTAGAAACCAAGACGCAATGGAGTTTTGTACTTCACAACGTGTAATGGAAAAGTTTATTATTTTCTTTCTGTAAAATAAAATTATTTGTATGAATCAGAAAATTGTTCCTCTACATTAAAATACATTTATTTATCATCAAATAGCTATGAGCAACTATGAGCCAAAATTTCTAAATTGGAGATATATAAAAAAATTGCTATATGAATTTACATAACAATAGGAAACGATTTTAAGCGCATCATCACGCATTTTGAACAAATAATATTTTGTTCTTGTTAAATTATGCAACTACATATGCTACATATGTACGTGTATTCGTAGAACAGAAAAATAACAAAATTAAAAAAAAAATATAGCATGCGATCGGCGATCGTACAAGTAATAACAAAAACCAAAACCCTCTTTACTACAAGCCGTCTTGTAACTTTCGTTGACACATATTATCATGTATTTTTAAAATGTATTAGTGGAAATATATACTTTAGCTGTATTAGTAACTATCAAAATTTCATGTAAAAAAAATAAAAAAAATTGTAAACGCAATTGTAAACTTTGATTTAGTTGTTTATTGCTTTTACGCAATATTCGCTACCATATCCCGACACGATTTTCTACTTACAATACAATCAAAGTATATATTTTTGTATAGCATGAGTACGCAAACAAGACGGCTTGTTTGCGTACTCATGCTATACAATACGGCTTGTAAAGAGGGTTTTGACAAAAACCAACCGAAAAAACAATTGTGTTAGTGTTATATAAAAAAAGTATATTTTATATGCATGTGACTGTGAAGAACAACGGATGACAATAAAACAAATTCCATAAAAAAATCCATCACATTCAAGCTTTATTGTAACTTTATATAAATTAAAATACTCACTAGATGGATTTAAAAAATATGGATTTTGTAGAAAAAATATTGTTGCCCGTACTATTTTGTTTGTGTCTTCACTTCTGATATAGTATATTTTCTTAGGTTAAGGATAGCCATATCCTGAATTTTGTTTCTACCTTAACTATAGTCATCTAAATTTTAATTAACGGTGTACATAATGATGTGTTTCATGATGTTGGCTAACAATAAGGTCTTGGTATACGGCAATTTAAATATTGACAAATTGGTTTTAGTAGAAATGACATTAGTAAAATGTCATTTAGTTGGTATCCCAAAATACACCCAAGATTTAAATTGTGCCATTTGTACAGTAATGAGTTGCCAATGAACACAAAGCGTGATAACTGACAATTCATATTTACTAGAAGGGGAGTGTTACATTAAAGAAGAACAGCACGTTTTCATTAAAGTTTTCTTTAATCAAGTAGATGCTGATTTTTCAAACACAATCATTACAATAGTTTCGTTAAGCATCAAAATTGTAGCTTTAGGGGTTCAAAAGATCCACGAGTGATTGTTGAGAAACAAATGCATCCACAATTCGACTTAGGTCGAGTATCAAAACCAATTATTCACCGCCTAGTCATGATTTTGGTAGATTGGCGTTCTCGAATGAGGTTCCATGTACTATTAGGTATTCATACATTTTCGAAGAAGAATGTCCGATGATGCCTTAAACCCTATAAACACACCAAACAAAGAAGTATCATTGTTTGGTGCGGATTTAGGGTTTAGGCATCAGCGGACTATTCTTTTTCGAAAATGTATGAATACCTCATTCGAGAACGCCAATCTACCAAAATCATGACTAGATGGTGAATAATTGGTTTTTTATACTCGAGCTCAACGAGTGGCATAATTGTATGCTGTAAAGCACAGTCTAACAACTCGCTAGTACGCTTGCAATAAAATAAAATAATATCAACAATCATATTAAGGCACTGGGTGGTTCACTGATGCTCATGGAATTACAACTTCTTATATGTTCTCTCTTGACCAATCATGATAAATTAAATTAAATTAAAACTAAAATTAACATTATTTCTTTCTTAATAATTTCAAGTTCACATCGCTATGTATTATTGTATAGAAAACATTACAACAGGCATTCCATTCAAGTGACAGTTGAAGAGAAAGGAAAACAAGCTCCTAGAGGATTAAATGTCGTCTCCTTAAACGAGTAAAGAAAAAGCGAAATAGAGAGATAAAGAGAAAGAGAACGAGAGAGAGAAAACAAAATTACACGACATGGTCAAAACAGAAAACAACCTGAAGAAGCCATTTGACCTAGAGCCACTGTAGCTGACATCCCATATCTTTTAACTATAGTCAAAACAGAATTAGATTAATACAGTTTTTTTCCATATCTTACCTAGCAAAGAACCTGATAGACTACGGCATGGATCTATTGATTGTGGTCCATGTTGGTATTCGTGTAATGGCTGCGTAATTTTGGGTGCTGAAAGATAAAAAAATAAAATTTTTGTCAGTTTTCAATTATCAATTAAATTAGTACAATATATTTATGCTATATACAACTAGGGCCAGTGCTAAAGTATTTAATGTCTTATTCAAATTAGAGGCACTCTGGCACTCCCTCTAATTAACAATCAACCTTGTCAATAATTAAAAATAAATTAACTATAAAATAACTAAACTTCATGCTAAATGTAATTGTATGTCCTTTAAGTTGAGGTGTTATATAATTACTAGATGTTTGTTGCAAGTTCAGTTTTTCAAGATACGTCTGGCCATAAATTGCAATACTTTTAAGAACCTTGTTAAAATTGGAAATTCTTTCTGCTTCTAAAATTTTACTTAGCTAAAGCAGATAGGCTTTAAGCTGTTAAGCTGCATAATTAACAAAGTATACCCTTAATTTTTATCAATTATAGAGCGACCAAAGATCAATGATGGCTTTCCGGAATAGAAATCAACTTAGAGAGAGTGGCCAATTAATCAGAATAGAAAGCAACACCCGTTTCTTCTGTTTGCGTTAAAGCATACGAAGAGCAAGTTCTTCCAAGGATTACCTGGCGCAAACAAAATGAACTAGTAAATACACAATCAAATGAACCATTGGCTGCTTTCCTTGCCCATGCATACTTAAAGGCTATACAAGGCATTCCTTTGCCTTGTGCTCTTTGTTTATGTAGGCTTATACTTTTTAAATTTCGTAACTACAGCACATTTTTCGTTATTTACTCGCAACATACAGGCTATTTTAAGACACTGGCTTCCTTCATGGTTTACAACAACCTTTTTTTTTTATTTATTATTATTACAACTGACATATTATATAACTTATAATCTAGCAATGTTTCTATCTTAATTTAATTCACATTTGTTGGGATAAAGCCCAATGGCTAGTCCCAAAGATAAATATAATTATTTTTTTAAATAAATATTTGCTATAATATAGTATTATTTTAGTTTGCAATCACTAGATCCATTGATTTGGTTCTTTGTAGGCGTCGTATTGCTATTGGACATAGTCCAGCATGTGACGTATTTTGATATTCTCATGTTGTTGAAGGTGTGAATCATGTTTGACAACATAAACTGCAATTACTTCATTGATGTCTTCCATCTTTAAGTAACGGTGCAGGTCTACATTTCGAATGTATCACGGGGCATTTACAATATTTCGAAGTATTTTATTTTGGAACGTCTAAATTATCTTAACGTTCGTTTTCTTAGTACAGCTCCAAAGCTGTACTCCGTAAGTCCACACAGGTTTCAGAGTTTACCGATATAGTAGCAATTTATTATGTATAGATAGTTTAGAGTCTCTACCTATTTACAACAACCGATCAAATTTACAATCAATAACTGTTCTGTTTAGAAATTGTGTCTATTGTCAACTGGTGCAGGAGTATGGATAACTTTGGCTTTTGGCGGCTTACAGACTTGGACTAGCCCCACATCAAACTATGTCTGCATGATTTGCTGATGATTTAACGCGATGCTTTGTTTTTATCAGGAGAAGCTTTGCATTGCTAAAATTCGATTAGCCACAAATAAATAGAATGGATTTGGATCGATATCTTGACCAAAGATAGTGTAAGGTTTATAACACTCTATATTTATGCTTCAACATTTTTGATATTCGACAACCTGCTATTAATTTTAAAAGTGTGATACATAATTTTATTTGCTTCTCGTGAGAAGTGGCTCTTGTTTTTGCAAACCCATTTAGTTCAGTGGACTGTTTCTGAGTGGTGCAAATCTAATTTGGTATCTTCATGTTTATTTGTGCCGCTCCGTCATTGCATTTTAGTCTATAATGGTTGGTAATAAAATAATACATCCTATTCTATTCAATATAGGATCGCTTTTGATTTGGAAACACAGTTTTTAAATATATTCTGTTTTTCAAGATCATTCTAACATGCAATAAGTTATCTTAAAGGGAATATTACATCAAAACCTCATCTACTGTATCATTAAAATGGATCTCTTTACCTGGATTTTTTTTTTTCGACTTGACATTTCTGAATCTTGTAATAAGCTACGAGATGGTTCAATTATCCAAGACACCATGACTTTCAAGGTTTCAAGTTATTATCCACTCAAACTAAGTGTGCTGACCCATGAGTTCCGGAGATCGCTATGTAGTATAGATTAGCTAGTCGTAACCTTTGAAGTTGTTTCAGCTGAGGTTTCATTAATGGTGGATTCGGGAAATGGATGTGAAATTTATTAACCAAGGCTTTGCTACTTAGTTTTTCCCTTTTAAACCAAATTGGTTTGCTGATTGTGTTAAGTTAAAACCAGTTCCGATTGTAGCACAAAGAAGCCTGAATTAAAATCTGAAACTCTGTGGGAGAGTTCAGCATCGTCTCATAAAGCCTGATTGATACAGGATTAATTTTTTCGTCAAAATAACAACAATAAAAGATTCAAAGGCTGACGTTGTAAAATGTCAAAAACGTTCAAAGTTAAAGTAAGTTTCCATGTTAAACATTTTAACATGTTTCCATGTTAAACATTTAAACATGTTTCCATGTTAAATCGGAGTCGCATCGAATATAATCACTTAAGTGCAATTTCGTGTACATACTTTAACTTTTGTTTTTTTTTGTTATAGTAACGTCGGTTGCGTTGAGTATATCTCAGGTGTAAATGCGTCTAAAGACGTTCTATACTGTGCAACATTTTCTTGGTAGTGTCATGGTGCGGGCTTCATGGTTTTAGGGGAAGTTGTTAGAATTTCATTATTCATTTATTTATTAATATATTATATTATATAATTATATAATATACATTTATACATACACAGTAGAAAAGCGTAAGCCGAGGCTCTTGTGCTTAAAGCAATTATAAAAATACTATAGGATTGCCTCTATAGTTACAGTATTGTGTTAAAATATTTCGTAGCTGGGAATTGTCAAATATTATTGCATTATGCTCCACATAATTTAAAGTCCTGTTGATGGTAGATGTCAATTGAATGTATATTGGACAGTTGGATATTCCAATGAATCATTTATTAAAACATGGAGTTGGTATAGCTTCACTGCTGAAACAGTTTCCATGGTACGTTTAAAAAACAAGAACTTGCAAAATGGTGCAAGAGTTAGTCAATTGGGTGCTATACGAGTTGAAGCCGAGAGACGGTTATTTTTCACTAAAATTGACTTTTTTTTTTGGATTTTATTTTGAGTAATTATTGGTGCCAAAAACATAGTGTATATGTGCTTTACTTAATTATAAATTTACCACATATAACCTTTCAATTAAAAACTTTTTCATGCATTTACGAAATTAAAAGTTGGTGCTGGCCGTTGCTACCATAGCTGGCGCTAGTATTTCCTTTGAAATTTCATAATGCTGAGATTCCCAGCAGAGGTCGCACAACTTTAAAATTGCATTCCTAGTAAAGTAATAGTAACACTCCAATTGAGAGGCGTAGCACGGGATCATATAAGTCTTGAAGGTTGGCTCGCATAGTTTTTAAAGCTATTTTCTTGGGTTGGAAAGTATAGTAGAGTCCTTCTAGTAAATAATTCAGGGAAACATTAATATATACGTGTTGCGTTACCTTTACAGAATATAGTGTATAATTTGTTACACGTACAACCAATCGTATAATTAATCAATTTAACTGACGCAAAACATCACTAAAAAGTAACAACAAATCACTAATGTTTATTCAATTATCTATCTGATTAAATGACAAAAATAATAACAACAAAAGTCACCTCCACTCGATCATTTTAATGTGATAGTAATTTTATGATAAACTATATAATTTAATTATATCATTTTCATTAAATCTTATATGTTTAGTGTAAATAATGCTAGAGCATAACAAATATAAATAATATACTGAATATGTGTATAACCAAAACCCTCTTTACTACAAGCCGTCTTGTAACTTTCGTTAACACACATCATCATGCATTTTTAAAATGTATTAGTGAAAATATATACTTTAGATGTATTAGTAACTATCAAAACTCCATATAAAATTAATAAAAAAAATTGTAAACGCATGCGCATTATTTGATTTTATTGTTTATTTCTTTTACACAATATTCGCTATCATATCCCGACACGATTTTTCACTTACAATACAATCAAAGTATATATTTTTGTATAGCATGAGTATGCAAACAATACGGCTTGTAGTAAAGAGGGTTTTGGTATAACATATAATATGTGTTAACGTACGCACACATACTCTTAACTATAAATATATAGGTACACATTGGTACACATTTCAAAGTGTATAAAATTATTCCAGTAGCAATTTGATAATTTTCTTATCATCATAATTTCGATAAGATTGAATTTTTTTTTAAGTTTTGTTGTATTTTAATTTTGTATGTTATGTTTATTTGAAATTTGATTGTAACTAATAATCAGAAGTAAACATATGTGTGACGAAACTGGAATCGATATCGATGTCGTGTAATAAAATGTTAAAACGATGTTCGATTACAATTTTAGGCTGGATACAAGATACACGTGGTATTCTCTTCAAAGTGCCTCCGTCGTGTGACATACTTCTGATCGACTTAGTATGGTAGCTTATACATATAACATAATGATTCTTTTGATTTTCTAATCGGAAATTCTCAAATTCACAAATGAACGCATTATAAAGAGTTTATGACCCTGATATATATATATATATATATATATATATATATATATATATGTATAATATTTATATATATATATATATATATATATATATATATATATATATATATATTTATATATATATTTATATATATATATATATATATATATATATATATATATATATATATATATATATATATATATATAATATTTAATATTACGTTTATATATATATATATATATATATATATATATATATATATATATATATATATTTATATTTATTTATAAAATATACTATTTATTTGTTTATTATATTACTTCTATGCCATCTTTCTAAAGGCTCGAGGCACTTTCAACTCTTTTACAGTTTTCCTTTGACTTTAAAGGCAAAAAAAGTCGTGCGGCTATAAGTTTGTTTTACGAAGACTCCCTACATTGTAGAGCTCCATGCTACCCAATAGTATACTGACAAGAATTTAGTTGCGCGCAAAAATAATAGTAATATTCAAAATTTCAGAGACGACGTTTATTATTGCCACTACTGCAAGAAAAGTCAAACCTACTTTTCAAGTTTAATTTTTATATAACAACTCTAAGAGGTGGTGCTTTGATTCATGCCTTGGTGAAAAAATATTAAAATCATAATGAAATTATGTTTTAACAAATCTGCAGGATTGCAATGGGCTATTTGTATAAGGCTTTAAAAATTTAGATAATAACATTAGCTCGCGTACATTTCATTTATCCCCTTGTTCTTGTAGCTTCTTTATAGATTATGTATATTATACAATAGAGAGAAGCATTAGCCAAAGATGATACATTTCGAGGTGAAAGTGCTTTTATTATACGGCCAATAGTTTTTCCATTTCGGGTTCTTGCCGCAAAGTAGTGCACGCGGCAGGTTGTCGTCACAAAACATTTTCTATGTTGTTTTCTGGAAAGTAAACCGACTGCCCATCTTTTAGGAGAACAAATAACATTACATATGATTTTTCGCTTAAGAAATTATAATTTAGTGGGAATTAATTCCTATCGCGGGAATAAAACAATATAAAACTTATATAAACAAAAAAAAAAAAAAATAGAAAAATTTCAAATTAAAACATTAAAACGTAATGGACCATGTACACGATACATCTTACAGTTTTTGATTGATGGATTGATTTAGAATATACGACCAAGTATTAAGCAGGATCTCCCGGAAATCACCGGGCCTACCGTACACCCATTTTTACATATACTTGGAAGGATAAGGTAGGATATTAGTTAATTATCGAGATCAACCCGGTTACCGTGACAGCCAATAGTAAGTATATTTTTGTGGGGTAGTGAAAAGAAAGGTATGTCAGTAATGACGGAATTGGTCCGGCTTCCCAGTAGCCAATCAAAATTTGATTAAAGAGCACAAATCAAATGAATTAACCGTTTTATGACAAATACATCATGTAATTAAAAAAAATCTAATTTACATATACATTATTTGGTACAAAACTTTAAAATTAATACAAATTAGATTTAAAAAAAATTGATTAAACATTACAAATCAATTGTATTAACCGATTTATGATAAATTCCATATTCCTAATTTATTTGTTGTGCTGACCAAAAATTCTACAAAAAGAATTTTACTAAAATAATTAAACGTTTAATTTCGATCGAATCAACCGTTTTATAGCAATTACAAAAAATCATCGAATGAAAATCCTATTTATATTCACTTTAACACCGAAAATATTACAATTAGAATTTTACTAAAATAAAATATGAATATATATATATATATATATATATATATATATATATATATATATATATATATATATATATATATTTATATATATATATATATATATATATATATATATATATATATATATATATTTATATATATCCATATATGATATATGATATATCCGATATAAAAAAATTGCGTTTAGTAATATATTTATCACTTGAAAAAAAAAACAAAATGTATTTATGTCTTATGATGTCGTGGCTAACTAAGCAATAATTTTCGATTTTTTACTTTGTTTTTTTTTGATTTCTTAATATGATAATTAATGAATAATACTAAAAATTATTTTGGGTTTATATTCGTTTTAAAGTCCGATCGGAGAAAAAATAGTATGTACAATTCGGAGGAAAAGTGCATTCCCGGACTCCCGAGTTGCCAATTTCCACTATCGTCCGAGAATGCAGTACTTTTCCTCCTAATTATACAATATACTATTTTTTTTCTCATATTTTTTGTTTCTATAGTATGGGAATTTTATTTTATTTTACACTATATTCGAGACGTTTTTTCAAAACCCTCTTTACTACAAGCCGTATTCATTGCATACTCATGCTATTTAACCATATACACATGAGAATGTATTGTAAGTAAAAAACGTGTCGATATATAATTTAGAATATAGTAAATATCCCTATAGCCAAAAACGTCTCTATAGAAAGATCAACTATTCAAAAATTTAAAGGGACAAAGCGCCTTTTTAATGTAGTATTGGTTGTGTACAGATATAGCGTAAAATAAAAACAAAAAAATATTTTTACTAACACTAATATAGTTAGTTTTTTGTGTTATTTTTGCTTTGTTATTTGTTATCGTACCAATACAAAACCCTCTTTACTACAAGCCGTATTGTATTTTTCGTTGACACATATTATCATGTATTTTTAAAATGTATTAGTGAAAATATATACTTTAGATGTATTAGTAACTATCAAAATTCCATATAAAAAAAATTAAAAAAATTGTAAACGCACGAAATATATAATTCGTGGTTTTTATTTTAAAATAGAAATACAACAAATTATACAATTATATTTAAAGATAATGTTTTATTTATTAATTTAAAACTTTATTTATTTAATTTATTTACTCAACAACTTCGGTTGTTAGAGTGTTGAAATTATATAACTTTAATGCTACTCTTTGGAGTGGCTGTTAACAATAATCTGTCGAATCATTATTACAATTCTTTTTTATAATGATTCCCCTTCCATTTTAATGTTAGGTTTTTTAATTCTATAATTTTAATTCTAAGAAAATGCATTTATGCATTTTATAAACATATTTAATTCTGAGAAAACAATTGGTAAGTGTTTTATTTTAATTCTGATAAACAATTTTAATTCTGATAAAACAATTTTAATTCTGAGAAAACAATTGGTAAGTATTTTATTTTATTTTTTAAAAGTAATCTAAAACAATATTACGTTATGTGGATTATTAGTTATGTCTACATTCTCACAAGTGTTTATATCACAAGTGTTTTGATTTGTGGGATAGAATGTAACTCTCCCTTCGTTAAATTTAGGATTCTCCTGAATTCCTTTAATAATTTTTAATTTTAAATGTTTTTGTTTATAACATAAGTATACTACTACAAATACTATTATTACTATAATAATTATAAATAAATTTATTCCAGAGTATATAATTATTTTATGAAACTTTAATTCATTTATTTCATTTATATTTTTCTTAGTTTCTAAAACTATTTCATTGAATGTTAAGGTGTTATTTTCAGATTTATATTCCAAATTTGGAATTATGTATCTATTATTTTCTATTTTAATATTATTACTATAAGTTTGATTATTTAAAATTATGCTACAATTATAAAATTTAATAAAATAATTTCCATTTAAATTAAATTTTCTTTCATCACAATCCGATGTTAGATTTATTTCATTTGCTAATTGAATTAATAGACTACTTTCATCTATATGATATATTTCAGTGTTACAATTTACTATGTTTTGACAATTTTTTGATAAAATACAATGTTTCAAACTATTTAATTGATATAAAGATTTAGTTTCATCATATTCATAATATTTATTATTATGTTCGAAAGATTGTACAATTGGATAATTAATTAAATTACAATTAGTTTCATTTGACAATGGCATAATCAAAGCTTTATTTATATTTATCATTTCATAAGGGATTTTAATTAAAAATATTAATTTATCTGTGTTGGTTCTTGAAAACCCTACTTTTAATCTTTTAATTTTATCTGCATCTATTTTATAATCTAAAATTTCTTTATGAGTTAAAAGAGATGGATGTATAATATTAAGATTAGAAAATATAATATCATCCTGTAACTCACTTACTATTCTGTCTAATTCTTGTATTCTTATTTTGATATTAATTTTTAAGAACTTAATTACTGTTTCATTTCCCTTTTTGTCAATAAAATTTTTTATTTCTGCCCTATCGGTTTTTATTACATTTAATAATGTATTGATTGATTTATTAAAATAATCATTTATTCTAACTTGATTATTTATATGTATCCCTAGGTTATTATCTATAGATTGTATTGTTTCTAATTGTTTATTTATTATTTGTCTGTAAATTTTAATTTTCTTTTAATATTAATTGGATGTATGTTAGTTAAATTATATTTTCTGTATTTAGGTTCCTCTTTATGTCTTAATGATTTGTAGTTTTTTATGTATCCCTGTTTTCTTCTTTCTATATAGTTTTCTCTACCTTTGTTGTATTTTTGTAATCTGTTTTTCTGTGCTATTTTTAAATTATTATAAATTTCTTGTTTGTCTACAACATCTTCCGCTTTAAATGGTGTACATTTGATTGTACTATGGTGTTGGTTATTGTAAGTTTTAATTGCTTCCAACATTTGACTTCGTATTGGAATTAATTGTTCTAAATTTAAAATTCTTAACTTTTCCGTTAAAGAATTATTTAGACGTTCAACATCAGAATTTCCAGTATGACTATTTGGTTTTACTAGATGTAATTCTACTTTTTCCTTTTTCAGAAATTCTTTAATATTAACATGTTTGAATTCGTTATCAGCTATAATTTTAATCGGTTTTTTATGATTAAAATAGATTTTAAGTTTTTCAATTATTTCTACATTAGTTCTATTTTCTAAAGGATATGCCGTTGCAAATTTTGTGAATTTATCTATAAAAACTAAGAATGACTGTTTTCTATTAACATAAGTGTCTACATGAACTATTTGGTTTTTATCTGTGGGTAATTCAGTTTCATGAAATTTAGGTTTAATAGGGTTTCTGTCGTATTTTCCTCTACTGCAAATATCGCAATTATTTATTACTTTGTTTATCATGATTCTAATATTTTTATTGTATATTTTGGTTTTCAAATTTTCGTATAATGCTAAAATACCTGGATGCCCTTGTACTTTATGTTGAACAGATATAATTTTTATTAATTCATCTTCAGATTCCATATCTTGAGCAAAATAATTACATTTGATAAATTTGATAGTAGGAAATTCAGTTGTTAAAACCTGTTGGATTATATAAAAATCATGATCTGATATTTTTGCATATATAGCTACTTTATTTCCAGTTAAAAATTCTTTTAATTTTTCTACTAGTTCTTCTCTATTTATTTTTGGATTTAAATTTATTCTTCTGTTTCCTGATATGTTTTCTATTTCATTATTAAAATTTTCTGTGAAAACTATTTGACTTTTAAACCTATTTACTATTGTTTCTAGATATGTCGTTTTATCATTGTTTTCTTCTGCTTGTGAATGTATAGTTGCTTGTACTGAAGTATTACCTAAATTTTCATTTTCTATTTCTTCAACATTAATTTCGTTTTCGAAAAGTTTCTTTTGTAACGAAGTATTCCTCCCTTCGTTAGATTCAAAATTATTCTCAATTCTGTTAATTTCATGAATATCTGTGTTAATCCTGCTTAAAAAATCTGCGATTTTATTTTCTTTGCCTTGTAAATAGTTTACTTTAATATTGTATTCTCCGAGTGATAAAATCCATCTTTGGAGTCTAGGATTCAGATCTTTTCCTAGATACTTTGTATGAAGCCATTTCAATGCTTGATGATCTGTATTTAGTTCGAATGGTTTTCCGTAAATATAGGGTCTAAAATATTTTACCGACCATACTATTGCTAACAATTCCTTTTCTGTTGTACTATACTTAATTTCATGTTCATTTAAGGTCCTACTAGCAAATGCTATGGGATGTTTTTCTTGGAGTAACACAGCTCCAATTGCAAATTGGCTTGCATCGGTATTTAATGTAAATGGTTTATTGAAATCTGGGTATTTTAAAATTGGATGTGTTGTCAATAGAGTTTTTAGCTGTTCGAATGCGTTTATATATGTGGGATCTAGTTTATTGACTTTTGAATCTTTTTTTAGAAATTTAGTCATTGGTTGAGCTATTTTGGAATAGTCCTTTATAAATTTTCTATAATAACCTGTTATTCCCAAGAATGCTTTTATTTGTTTAGGTGTTTCAGGTAATTTTAATTTTGTAATGTCGTTTATTTTTTTTAAATTTGGTTTCACACCCTGTGTAGTTAATGTATGTCCTAAATAATCTGTTTCCTTACAAAAGAAATTACATTTATCTAATTGAATCTTTAAATTTGCATTTCTTAATTTTTCAAAAATTTTATTTATATTTGTAATGTGTTCTTGTAGTGAGGTACTAAATATTAGTATATCGTCAAGATAAACTACACATATTTTGTTTATATGTTCTCTTAATACCGAATTTATTAATCTTTGGAAAGTAGCAGGGGCATTTTTCAATCCAAAAGGCATTCGTATATATTCGTAATGTCCAAATGGTGTTGAAAAAGCTGTTTTACTTTGATCATTCTTATTCAATAAAATTTGGTGAAATCCTTTCGCTAAATCTAAAGTTGTAAAGTATTGAGCTCTACCTAATTTATCTAATATACTTTCTATATTAGGTATGGGAAATTTATCATTGATAGTGATTTCGTTTAATTTCCGATAATCAATGACAATTCTCCATTTTTTAATGTTTGAATTGTCCATTTTCTTTGGTACAATCCAAAGAGGAGAATTATAAGGGGAATTTGATTCTCTTATAATTCCTTGTTTTAGCATATCCTTAATTTGTGCTTCGATTTCTTGTTCGTGTATTTGTGGATACCTGTACATTTTACAGTATATTGGATTTTGATTTTCCAACTTTATTTCATGAGTTATTTCATGAGTGAAGGTTAAATTGTCGCCTTCCTCATAAAATAAATCTTTGTTCTTTGATAATAATAATTTCAATTTTTCCTTTTCTTCATTGTTTAAATGATTTTTACTTATTTTATTAAAAATTTCATCTTGTGAAACAATCGGTTCCAGGTGATTTACTTCAGTAAGTTCTATGGGATATTTGATTGTTTCAAAGGGAATAATATGTTGGTCAAATATCTTTAGATATTCGTTTTTTATATCGAGCTTAGCTTCGAATGGTATTAAAAAATTCATGCCAATAATTGCATCGTATTTTTTACTTTTTAAGGGAAATATTTTCCAATCTAAAGTACCGGTTTTAATTAGTTCTTTAGGAATTGGTGTGATAACTTTATGAGTAACATAATTGGTTCCTCCTAATGAGTTATATGAGATAGGAGATATTAATTTAAAAGTTTTGTAATCTAAAATGTTCGGTTTTATTAAACTGGTATCCGAACCAGTATCTATTAAACAATTAATAGATTTATTATTAAAAGATAATTTTACTATTGGTAACTGGTTTGTGGTATGTCTTCTATAAAATTTACCTCTTGATTTAATGAACTATTTCTAACGATATTATCAACCTCCATGGGTTCTACTTGTCTATATTTGATGTTATTATCCCTATACTGTGAATTGTCGAATTGTCTTTGATATTGCCCTGGTTTATTTTGGTAGCTATTATTATTTCTATTAAAATTTGGTTGGTTTTGTACATAATTGGGTTTTTTATAACCATTACCATAATTATTGTTATTATAATAATTTCTATTCATATTCATATCTTTATCATTATTTTGTTTGTTAATATTACTATTATTATTACTTCCATTATAAGTTTGTGAATATTCTGGCTTTTTATAATTATTATTATAATTTCTATTGGCTTTTTTAAAATTATCTGATTTTTCTAAATTGTTATTTCTAAAATTTCTGTCTTTATTTAATTTATATTCTACTTTAATTATGTCTTCTGCCAAATAAATTTCTGTTTGACACAGAATATTATCTAACTCAAATAAACTTTTGTTTGAGTCAACTTGTAGCTGTACTATTGGTATAAGTTTTGACTTGAGAATTTGAACAATTTCTTTGTCTATTGAACTATATGTAAATGCATCCTCCTCATCGAAGTCACAGACTTCACTGCATTCACTCTTAATCCTATTTAATTTGTTAAAGCAATCTTTGAGATTACATACCTTCATATCCTTCGCTTTGAATAACATCTGATGAATGGTGCTTTTTGGTCTGAATTTAATTTTTAGCTGCTCCATAACATTTCTCCATGTTCTGAGATGTTCAGGAATTTCCAAGATCACATTGCGAGCATAACCGATTATTTTGTTGTTTACCAGCTTCTTTAAACAATATTGCTTCAACTCTGTATTATTTTCTCCACAGAGTTCTTCCAAATCCTCCACCGCTTTCAGGAACGATCTTAACTTGTAAGAGTCCTCTCCCGAAAATGCTTGAACTTCATCAAAATTACGTATAATTTGATTTGGTGTAAGATCAAATCTCGTTGTTTTCATTGTTTGTACTTTTAATTTTTGATCTGCCAATTGTTGATGCAGAAATTGAATTTGATCTTGCAAATGTTTTTGTTGTTGTTGTTGCTGTTGCAACTGTGCTTGAACTTGTTCGTCCATTTTTGTATTTTCTATAGATCTATTACTATCAAAAGATTTTGATCTTTTATCACTTTCACTTTTCTTTCCACCTATTGTTAATTTTTTTTTTTTTTCACTACCTTTTCACAAACACTTTAACTATTCAGTTTTTTTTTTTTTTTTTTTTTTTTTTTTTTTTTTTTTTTTTTTTTTTTTTTTTTAAATATTGTCACTGTTATTTATTATTATTATTCGTTGTGTTATCTTGTTTTAATTCGTTTCCTTTGATTCTCTTCTTCAGATGAGAATCCTATCAACTGCGCCAAATATATAATTCGTGGTTTTTATTTTAAAATAGAAATACAACAAATTATACAATTATATTTAAAGATAATGTTTTATTTATTAATTTAAAACTTTATTTATTTAATTTATTTACTCAACAACTTCGGTTGTTAGAGTGTTGAAATTATATAACTTTAATGCTACTCTTTGGAGTGGCTGTTAACAATAATCTGTCGAATCATTATTACAATTCTTTTTTATAATGATTCCCCTTCCATTTTAATGTTAGGTTTTTTAATTCTATAATTTTAATTCTAAGAAAATGCATTTATGCATTTTATAAACATATTTAATTCTGAGAAAACAATTGGTAAGTGTTTTATTTTAATTCTGATAAACAATTTTAATTCTGATAAAACAATTTTAATTCTGAGAAAACAATTGGTAAGTATTTTATTTTATTTTTTAAAAGTAATCTAAAACAATATTACGTTATGTGGATTATTAGTTATGTCTACATTCTCACAAGTGTTTATATCACAAGTGTTTTGATTTGTGGGATAGAATGTAACTCACGCGCATTATTTGATTTAATTGTTTATTCCTTTTACATAATATTCGCTATCATATCCCGACACGATTTTCTACTTACAATACAATCAAAGTATATATTTTTGTATAGCAAACAATACGGCTTGTAGTAAAGAGGGTTTTGGCAACATACTGTTGTCCATCATTCGTATTCATTTTTATTTACATCAAAGCATATAATAAAAGTATATACAAATTATACTACGTCACAACACTAATACTTAGGTGTAGTAGTCACTTTTTGTTTTGGTTTTGTCACTGTACATAATAGATTACATACATTTAATATATATCATTCCTTTGTGGTAATATAGTGTTAGCGAGTTAATAAGTGAGCACGAAAAATAAAATACATGAAAGTTGTTAAGTTAATTGGTTCTAAATACAATTGTAATTTCAATTTGTTTTTTAAATTCGTGTTTGGTCAACTAAAACTTGTTTTACATATATTTAAAAACGTAAACTAATACCAACATTGAAATTGATTTTTGTAGAAATGATAAAACAGCTGATTTGTATGCAATTACATTTTATGTTTGTTGAAATTTGTAATCATTTGTAACGCCTCCAAATTTTTGGTTTGTATTATTTGAAATTTGGCTTATACATTGCAGTTAAAAATAGACATTATAAATTATCAGAAATATATATGTTTATTTCGTTAAAATCTAAATAAAATTTAAAATAAAATTGATTTTGTTTTCAGTCGGCATTTGGTAATGGTATGCATACAAAATAGTACTCTATTATTACTCAGTGGCTACACTATAGATAAATAACTCTAGATGTAGATATGGTACGCAATTATATAGCAAAATCGAACCGCACCAATTAAATGCTCTAAATATACACGAACCTTTTGGGGTCCAAATATCAAGTGCTTACGGAAGATCAAGAGAAGGAACTGATTAGTTTATAATAAAACTGGAACAAACCAATTTTTATTGAAAAATAGTATACAATATAGCTCTAATAAGGAATTAGATATGGCTGGAACAGATGAGACCACTTGTGTTCATTACCATCATTCCCAACTTAGTATTAAAAATCCTTGTCAGAACCGGAATCCTTATCACTTAACCGTGCAATGGCCATGGATCGTCATGAAATCAAAATTTTTTATGATAATCTCGATTCCATTTACAAACCAAATTTTTTGTCAGCAAATGTTAAGTTTATAATATGGATAAAACCGGGACGAAAAATGTCCATTTTAAAATGTCATAGACTTGCCGAATTATTAACCCTAAAAGGAAGATGGCCACGTACTGCTGTAACAAGCGGAAAAAGAGGCAAATCGATAACAGTATTTTGTTGTGCAAATGCTGCTGGCCAAATGGTTCCACCCATCAAGATGTCGTAAAAATAAAAAGGCTTCGTTTACGGATGATACTTCTGCTGATACACTATTGTGTATATCCGATAACGGATGGTTTACCGATATCATCTTTGTGGAGTTTCTTAAACATTTTGTTAAAAATATCTCTATTGTTCTGTTGAAAAGGAAGTGCTCATTAGCTTAATTGGCCATACAAGACGCATACGTAAAATTTAGATGCTATTACATACGGACATGAGAATGATATCTGGTTTTCGCTACCTTCATAGTTTCAGGAAAAATCATCCTAGACAAAGGATAATGATCGACATCATATATAGCTGGTCTCTGTAGAATCACGTTTGAAAGAACTACCACACTGAGCAAATGGTTTACGGGAATTTGGCGGTTTAACTACGATGTTATCAAAGACTGGAAAAAAATGAAAATTTTTTTCCAGTCTTTGATAACTGGAAAAAAATTTTCAGTTATCAAAGACTGGCTGTCAGTAATGAAAATTTAGCCATCTACGAAACTTTTACCAGTTAATAATCCCATGTGCAATTTTTGCTGGAGTCACTCTAGGTCCACTGCAAGACAGAAGACTTGACTTTCCTCCCCCATTGGGATTTGAGACCGATACCTCCCGACCCAAATACTGCAGCTTTTAACCCAGCGTCAATTGCGCGGCTCTAATTAAGATTAAAAAGGTTTTGCTTAGATACGCATATATATTACCCATCTGTAGAATAGAAAATACTATATGATTATTTCGATGGTAGAGTATCGACGGAAATAATGTGGCGAAAGGAATGTCGCTCGACATTTAATTGGGAAATAGGTTTGAATATTATACGATGTTTTTGTCTTCATTGAATTTTATATAGAATCGAAAAGTGCGTTGCAAAACAAGTGATAAATAAAAAGTTGTATACAAGGCGCGTTCGATTGGACTGAATTTACTGAATGTTCTGAATAACTAGATACACTGATGTGAATTGGCGGTTCGATTCGTACCACTTCACTTCAGATAAAAAATTGAGCTACTGAATATCCAAATGTATTTTTTGGTCGTTTAGTATAGTAAATTCATTTGGGTTGTTTTTGTTGTTTTTTGTTATTTTTTGTTTTTTTTTTAAATTTATTTAGGTAGGTGCTTATGGATTTGTATATTTTTTTTTGTGTGGCACAAAAACTTTAATAAAAATGTTAAAAAAAATAATATAAAAAATTACATGTACATAATCAGTTTTAAGATATAGATTACAAAAGTATTAGTAAAATGAACCTGCAACATAATCTTAAAGTATGATTAATGTATTGACAATTTCTAAATAGTAACCTAATATCAATTCAGTAAATTCAGATAATTCGAAGGGCCTAACATACATATATTTGTAATATTCGTTGTGTATCGCTAAAATAATTTGTGTCTTAGATAAGCCAATTTTCATTACTTTTATTTTTCGCTAAATGGTAGCACGCTGGTTTGATTCCTTTATTTTCAAAAAGTTAGAAAATATTTTGTATAAGATCGATAGTATGATATATGATTGCGGCGAGTACATTCAGTTTATCTTAATGATATTATACTGTATGTTACTATTTGAAAATATTACTTCACATAGTAAGAGGACCTATTCCATGTTAAAGACTGTAAAGTATTAAAGGAGAACTATATGAGAAATATAGAGTAATATAGAGTCTTCCACAGAAATTGCACACGTTTTGCAATCATATTAAAAACTTGCGCCCCATCTGACTCTAAATTTTTTTGAAAAACCATTAAGAAAACCTTAGTGAAGATATAACTTATACGTGCATATCTATTAATAACAAAGTTGTTTTTCAAGTTGGATTGCCAGTACGGGCGCGTAATGGAAACGATGATTGTTATAGAAATATAGGGTCAGACTGAAAAAAGACGACTTTTAGTGAATGGCCACAGACGACCACGTGAAAAATATTTTATTAGAATTTGATATATACACGCTGAAATTAGATATCTGGAATTGCATCAACAGTACTAAATGGAGTATGTACATCACAATCAGCACTCAAACTACTGTTGAATTTGAAATTAGATACTTGCAACATCAGCAAAAATGTAAGAGTTGCCACATCGGTAAAACCATTTAAAATCATTATTTGGTTTGAATGTGGCTCATAAAAAAGCTCTTGAAGTACTTGATTGTACTAGTATAGTTTAAAAGGTAATAACCGAGCAATGGAAGGAGTCTTTTTATTATGCTGGCAGATGTTCGTCAAACTTTGCTAGTCATCCCACGATTAACATCCGCAGATGAACTTAACGCTTGTCTGAAAGCATCATATCTTTGGAAATATGTAAACAAAATCATTCTTAAAGAAGAATGACGACTTCAATAGAATAAACTATATGCAATTTAATTGAAACTTCCCAGTCAATCCATAAATTAAAAATCTTTTGACACAGTTAAAGTTGATGATCGCAAGCTGAAAACCGAATAAAGTTACATAATTTATTGGAGCCATCTGTAATGCCACCGCACATATTACTTTTGAAAGTTACTTTACCAATAATGCTTCTTCGTAAATTGGACCCACTGAAAATATGGAACGGCATGCGACTTTGTGTAAAATATCTGACGCCGAACGTAATTGAATAAACGGTTATATGACTGGTAAAAGAAATAGAGAAGAGATGCTAATTCCACGCATTCCAATGATTTCCATCGGTAGTTTCCGGTGCCCTTTGCTTTTGCAATGAGTATAAACAAAGCCCAAAGATGATCATTGAACACGACTGTTGGCTTGAACTTGGAAAGTCTTGGTTTTTTACATATGGTCAGTTGTACTTTATTTTACGTTCGAAGTATGGTATATCAGACTCTTCCTCACATACATTTTTCTACATAACTTTTTTAACAAACATCACTTTTCAACATTCATAACTTTTTGCACACTGTGTATTATCACGTACCTGTCACTCTTGAGGGCATACACAAACCTGTCATCATCGTTGCTTGTGTTCTAAATGAGTTTATGAGAATGCTATTCGGGTTAAGGAATACAGCGCAGACGTTCCAACGATTGATGGATGAGGCCACAAAATGCTTAGATTCCGGATACGTCTACATTTACGAAATTATGGTATCAAGTCAGTATCTCCATATTCTCTTCGCTCGATTAGCAGAATACGATTTGACAATAAAGCTATCCAAGAGCGAATGTGGTGCTGTTTCCCTCGATTTCCTGAGCCACGCGATCACCAAACATGGTATAAAGCCATCTGCGGATCGAAACGTGGCAATTCAATCTTTTTCTCGACCCAATTCTATCATGCAAGTGCAGCATTTTGTGGGTATGGTTAACTATTATCATCGCTTTATCCCTCACTTAGCTTGATCTAATACACAGACACTTATAAGTGTCTCCATCTTCTTGGCCGTCCTGTTGTGGACCAGCTAGCTAATTAGCTGCCTTCAAATAAATCACTCTTCTACGCATCGTATGTTCTATACTTCGAATCAGCACTGTTGCTTCCGGTTTTGCTTTCGGGGCTGTATTGGAGCAATTAAATAGTATAAACTGGGCTCCTTTGCAGTGGTGAAACTTCAAATTTTTAACCCCCCATATAAAACCCTTCCATAAGTGAATCCATAAGCTTTCATTCAGAAGAACAAATGTAATTTTATTGCTTTAAAAATACAGGTATACACATAAGTCATATCCGAGCAATTAGCACAGTGATTAAAGCTACGGCGTTTGGCTTGGGAGGTAATAGGTTTGAATCCAAACGAAGGAGGGCTGGATTTTTCACCACTTGACTGCAGTCGGTGATGACGATGAATATAACTATGATCTCCTGTTGGAGTGTAGAATCCATGGGCCGAACAACTCGTTCATGCCAGTACAGGCTGGCTGGAGCACTGCAATGTGCGGATGCATATTTAAGGAGAACTTGTTTTTATACGTCCTTGATTTGGCTGGTGACGGCGTAAAGTATGACGTTAAAATAACCGCGATAGAGTTGGGAGAGTACAATAAGTATATACTTATAATTATTACTTAAAATAAGGATATACATATAGAAATATTAGCAAAATTTTTTATAATCTCGTGCTAACTTAGAAAGCCTTTGCGTAGAATTCCTGGCCATTTACTCTTGTATCAAGAATTTTCGGTGTTTGATCGAAGGTAGAATATTTCATGTCACTAGCCATAAAGTTCTGATTACCTACATGCATTTATTTCTCAATATAGTTAACACCAGAGTCATCAGCTCGATTATATTTCACAATTTACAATACCGATTAGGTATGTCAAAGATGAAAGTAACGTTGTAGCGGGCACATTATCTCGATCAGAATAAATTAAGCCCCATCTAACGTCGTACCTCTGACCAATATGAGAGCAAATACAAATACAGTAGAAATCAATCGACATAGCTATTGTAAGCCTTTTAATTTTTACCGACATCTTTAGAAAAGAACCCTGAGTTAACCGCAAACCATCAATTGTTAAAAACTCTTTGTTTGGGTAGGCTACTTGACTCGATCAAGTCAATGATTGCAATAAGAAAGCAGGATGACATTAACGATTTAATCAGCTTCCAGATTGTATATTTGAAATTAAATCGTCCCATAGTAACATTTGTAATAATATTGAACCAAAATTACTGTGCGACCAAAAACCTAAGTTGACGCAACCCATTATAAAGTTAGAAGGCTTCCAAAAAGCTTAAAGTACATCAACGCTAGATTAGCCCGCAAATTTAGTGCTTTGAAATGATCAAGACAATGTTTTAGAATACGTTATCAATGGATATAGGCTATATTACAGTACTACTGCAGATATTAATACAGAACCATAACATGTATAAGGGGTGTAAATCTTATGGACAAAACTCTCCCTTACTCTCTAAACCGAATTCGGAAAACTATAATGCGTCCCAAAGTAAATGACATCTAATGGGACGTTTCTCAATCGTCGTTTGATAATTCTGTAACATAACAAAACTAAATTTCTCATCGTACTGTGGCTGCTAATGGCTCTACCACATATGGAACACGTTTACTATAAACGTAGACTTAGGCTTTGCCCCGTTGATCTCAAACATAAGCGTTTGGCAGATATACCAATACATATCTATCAGTTAGTACAATATATATATATATATATATATATATATATATATATATATATATATATATATATATATATATATATATAAATATATATATATATATATATATATATATATATATATATATATAAATATATATATATATATATATATATATATATATATATATATATATATATATATATATATAAATATTAATATATATATATATATATATATATATATATATATATATATATATATATATATATATATATATATATTTATATATAATATATATATAATATATATATATATATAACATATATATATATATATATATATATATATATATATTTATATATATATATATATATATATATATATATATATATATATATTTATATATATATATATATATATATATATATATATATATATATATATATATATATATATATATAAATATATATATATATATATATATATATATATATATATATATATATATGTATATATATATATATATATATATATATATATATATATATACACATATATACATATATTTATTTATATATATATATATATATATATATATATATATATATATATATATATATATATATATATATATATATATATATATATATATATATGTATATATATGTATATATATATATATATATATATATATATATATATATATATATATATATATATATATATATATATATACCCGAAAAACAATTTATAACCGTAACAAGATTCTTGGTTTACCTACTGTCTACACTATGCAAATCCACTGATATTTTCTATCATGATATAAATTTTAACAATGAATGTGTGTGTATATTATACACATTTTGACACTATTAGCAAATTATCAGGAGGCTGTTTCACATAATTTTATTAGTAAATTATCATGAAATGTCATAAGAAATTAACGTTTGAGGTTATGATTTTCTATTTTTATTTGATCTCTTAAGATAACAACAAATCTTAACCTTAACAGAATTATTTTTTGAATTATTCAAATTAATAACATTAGCAATATTAAAAATTTCATTTCGTACCGAAAGTATAGTGCGTATTTTATTTTGTACGTGAAATATATTTTTTTAGTATTAAGCATTTTAAAGTGTAAAACACGAATTCTTATCAATAGTATTTCGTTATGTTGTACAAAAATTAGCCGCCTGAAATTTTATGACGGACTATTTTGTCCTCGCTTTCAAATAATTTATCTTCCAAAAGATTCGATGTACGCTCGGTCATGAATGGATTAAACCAATATATCTAATTTCTCCCTTTTTCCAGGTCTTTAAGCTTTTCTAAACATCATATTTTTTTTAATTATTTGAAAATTTCTCTCCATATTGTATGATTTTGTTAAATATACTATTTTACAACTTTAAATCCGCCCAGCGCGGGATAGCCCTTTTTAAATATTGAACATCCGGCGTCCCACTTATCAATATCGGAGTCTAATCAAAGTAAAAATGTTGGATCTCATAAATCATTTCATGCTTTGTAATGCCAACAATTTTGTTAATACAATATTTTGTCAATTCAATGAACTATAATATACCTATCCAATAACATGGAAATACTTCATAAAAAAAAATACTTCATAAATTTAACCCGAGTTGGTTACCACATAAATATGAACGGCTGCAAGACACTTGCAATGAGAAAATGATGTGGTTTGACTCATGAAATCTCAAAAACATTTAGCAAATATTATTCCACCAACCGGATCCTTGAAGGATCTTCAAATTTTTTTTTCTAAAAAGTTTAAAATTTTGAGGAAAAATTATTGCCTACCATTCAATATACATTTTGCTACCATTCTGTGATGCATGCACAGTGTTATATTTCAACTGGTTGTGCAGAAACAGATTTTAGTGGAATGTTTCCAGGTTTTTTACGGCTTTAAAGTATTATTAGGAGCAAACAAAAACAGCTGCAATAATCAATCTCTTGATCACCACATTCAAAGAATATTTTACTTGCTAATCTGATGGCTGCATCAAATAAAGGGAACATAAAATCGTTTTCTTTAGTGATATCCAAGAACGAAACTTTTTTTGCTCACGAATTTAGTAGCAGAGCTAATGGCCAAAGAAAGTTTCAAACTGACTAAGAGTTTCAAAAATATTTAAAGAAACTGTTCTGTTTTATTTATTTTATTTAGAATGGTTTCGTATAAAATGATTATTTTCTGTCCCGCACAAGTATTTTTGAAATCTG
>OY744475.1:140739165-140775455 GCA_963556175.1 Tipula confusa
TATATATATATATATATATATATATATATATATATATATTTATATATATATATATATATATATATATATATATATATATATATATATATATATATATATATATATATATATATATATATATATATATATATATATATATATATATATATATATATATATATATATATATATATATATATATATATATATATATATATATATATATATATATATATATATATATATATATATATATATATATATATATATATATATATATATATATATATATATATATATATATATATATATATATATATATATATATATATATATAGATATATATATATATATATATATATATATATATATATATATATATATATATATATATTTATATATATATATTTATATATATATATATATATATATATATATATATATATATATATATATATATATATATATATATATATATACACTCAAAAAACAAATTCATTTGTACCAAACACTTTCAGCAGGAATATATATATATATATATATATATATATATATATATATATATATATATATATATATATATATATATATATATATATATATATATATATATATATACACACTCAAAAAACAAATTCATTTGTACCAAACACTTTCAGCAGGAAACATTTTAAATGTTTGCAAATATTATTTATGATAAATAAACAAAATGTTTGTGGCTTATTTACAACAAATATAGATTGTTTGACTGTAACACTTGAAATATTTGTCTTTAATACTCATTTTGTTGGTCCTAAACAATTCGAGTTTTGTTGAGAAGACTTTTGTGCACATGAGAACCTTATACAAATAATTTGTCCCATTAATAAATAACACCGCATAAATTTTCATAAATTTTTGATAAAGCTGGAAACGAGAATCATATGTTATATTTTCCAATGCTTGGCAACATAGAAATAGACTTCTTTCAGTTTCTACTATTTTTTCAATAATTTGAATACCAGGAATCTCATGTTCGTAATACGAATTGGTTATTAATACACCGGGTTTATATTTAATATCGGTTAGTTCAATCCAAAAGATGAAAACTTTTATAATGAAACATGTGCATCTAAAAACGATATGTGTTGTTGTTATATTTGTTGTTAGGAACAATACATTATTTTTTTTTATATAAGAGAAACAGTGTATGTTTACGAACAACACTATTGTGTTATATAATATTTATTTACAATTTTATTTATTTTATTGTTGACAATATATAATTTAATTTATTTTAAACTTTAATTTATTTTATAATTTAATTTATTTAAAATTTCATTGATTTTATAATTTAATTTATTTTAGACTTTAATTTATTTTATAATTTAATTTATTTTAGAATTTCATTTATTTTATAATTTAATTTAATTTATTATTTTATTTATTTTATTCTCTCTTCCTTCGCTCGCTCAGGCTAACTCTTTTTAACTTGGTTGTAACTTTCCACTTTTAAATCTTTTTTTCTTAGAGGGAGGCGAAAATACTAAGAGTATGTAAACCGCATCACAAAAACATACGGCGACAAGAGATGACAATATTAAAACATTCGTTTGATTGTATGTTGCATTCAAACAAAAACGTCTCTATAGAAAGACCAACTATTCAAAAATTTAAAGGGGCAAAGCGCCTCTTTGATGTAGTATTGGTTGTGTACAGATATAGCGTAAAACAAAAACAAAAAAATATTTTTGCTAACACTCATATAGTTAGTTTTTTCATGTTATTTTTGCTTTGTTATTTGTTCTGGTACCAATACTACTTTATTGAGGCGAATAGTAGTATTAGTGTACGAAAAAATGAGTTGGTCTTTCTATAGAGACGTTTTTGCATTCAAACGAAGATGCTGTACTTATACACGTCCAGCATAATGAAAATAATTAATTGGCGTGGCATATTTGACCAATTAAAAACATGCACGTATAAAAGTCACATGTAAGTAACTCATTTACATGCCTTGATGCATGTTAACAATATTGGAATTAGTTCCATTGAAACATCCTATTTAATTTAGATGGAGCCAATAGCCCACTATGATAATTCGATATTTACCGAAACAGTTCCATAAATTGGTAATACTCTTGGCTAAAACCTTCAGAGTAATCAACCAATATAAATAAAACATTAAATTGTTTTTATCTACACACTGGATACAGTGGAACGAAACATAAAATGTTTCGTATATATTGGAGCGCAGATAAATATTTATTAGAAATTCAACTAAACAAATATTTATCGGTCGCTACAGTACTCCCCTCCTAGTGATTCTGTACAACAAGAATCCTAAAAAAATCTAACAGCTTTGGATGTTCGGGACGGTAAAGAATGATCAACCGAATTCAAAAAACCAAAAGCTGGTTTTAACCTATCACTCGAGATGGTAACATTTTTACCTTTGATTGGAACAACAAAATATTTTCGAAGACGCCTTATTACTTTGAATGGCCCTTCGTAGGGAGGAGTAAAACGTTACGACGTCAAGGTTCTGCGATATATGGGCGATTAATACCCGTCGAAGTTTCGCAGTAGACTTCAAGGCCAGGCAATTTAAAAAGTTCAAGTTTCATATTAGAAATTGAACGACGAACAGAACCGTCGAGCAAACCTAGAAGTTCATCATCAAATTGCTGTGCCAAAATAATAGAATCATAGCTGAGAACATTCTCCGCTAGGGCCGAGTCAATATTAATAGTGCGAGATAAAGTATTCGCCACGACATTGTCGGAACCTTTCACATGCTGAATGTCCGTGGTAAACTGACTAATATAATCCAAATGGCGTGACTGCCTAGGATTTCGTTCAGCTTTAGACTGAAGAGCTCGAACTAAAGGTTTATGGTCGGTAAAAATGGTAAAGTCCCGACCTTCAATGAAATATCTAAAATGCTTAACCGCTTGATGTATCGCTGAAAGTTCCCGATCGAATGCAGAATATTTTAATTCAGGATTCAATAATTTCTTTGAGTAAAAACCCAAAGGCTCCCACTTCTTCTTATTATATTGCTGTAAAACTGCGCCAATGGCGATGTTAGAAGCATCAGTCATAATTAGTCATCAACCACAGGGTGAGCAAAAAGAGTGATATTTGCCAAATAATTATTTAAATGAGAAAATGCCAACTGGCATTCCTCTGGCCAAGAAAAATTCTTGGGTGTCTTAGGCAACTTATTAAGTGCAGACAAGTGGCTATGTAAAGGAGCTAAAGATTCCGCCAAATTCGGAATAAATCGGTGATAATAATTTAAAATACCGATATAACGTTGTATGTGCTTAATAGAGCACGGTGCGGGAAACTCTCTGATGGCACGAATTCTATCCTCAGAAGGATAAATCCCATCAGGGGTAATCTTGTGGCTCAAAAAATCAAGGGAAGAAACACCAAATATACATTTTGGGATTTTAATATGAACATCGTACTCTACTAATCTACGAAATAGCTCTTCGAAATGTAGTAGGTGTTGTTCCTCAGATACCGAAGCAACTAAAATATCGTCAATATAGACGAAAACGAAGTCTAGTCCTCGTACTACTTCGTTTATAAAACGCTGAAAAGTTTGCGCAGCATTACGCAAGCCAAAAGGCATACGAGTAAATTCGTAAAGACCAAACGGAGTTGTTATAGCCGTTTTGAAAATGTCTTCTTCAGCGACCGGTATTAAATGATATGCTCTCACAAGATCAATTTTAGAAAAAATTTTACAACCATTTAAATTCATAGAAAAATTTTGAATATGGGAAATCGGATATCTATCCGGTGTGGTTACCATATTTAACCTTCGATAATCCCCGCAAGGTCTCCAATCGAGATCTTTTTTCCTTACCATATGTAAAGGACAGGAAACAGAGGATGCCGACGGTCGACAAATCCCCAATTCCACAATATGTTGGAATTCTAAAAATGCGGCTTTATGTCTCTCAGGATCTATAGCCTTTTAGGTCGTGCCACAGGCAAATGCCCGGTTGTAACAATATGATGTACAACGGAATGGCAGACGGGTAAATTAAAATTTGGCAACGCAGAAAGTGACGGAAACTTTCTAAGCAGTGTGCCATAACCATTATCAATGGAGAAATGCGTTGGTGTAGGAGTTTTAACACTCTTTACTATAGCATCCACTGAAAACATATTGTTTGAATCTATTAATCGCTTATTAGCAAGATCAACTAAAAGACCAAACTTAACTAAAAAATCAGCGCAAATTATCGGGCGATTCACAGATGAAGAAAAACTCGCTTTAAACCGATATCAATTTTCAACAATTTAGTACCATAAGTACGAATGGTTGAACCATTGGCCGCTGTCAGAGCTAGATCTAAAGAATAATGATAGCTATTTATATCATTAAAAAAATATTTGGGATGACCGAAAGGTCAGCGCCCGTATCTATTAAAAAATTTAAGTTAGATAATTTGTCATATAAAATTAGTCGACTAGTGCGGGAATTCAAAATACTAGCCGACTCCACCTTGTCACCACCTATTCGTTTTTTGGAATGTTATTCACCTGCTCCTTAAGAAAAAAGCAGGGAGGAATACAAAAGCGAACTTTAAGCACCCTCTTGTTGTGCATTCTGCACCAAGCTTTATTAATTGCATTATTATTATTATTCAATGGTTGGGAAACTGAATTTTTCCGTTTCCTAACATACCAATCCTGGTTACCTGATCTAGAACGATTTCTGCTACGATCGTTAGTCAGCTTGTTAATTTTGGCATCCAAGCCGTCTAAACGACTAGCTATAGACCTCAGAGTCAACGGCGACTTATGTTCGCTCGACTGGCCAACCGGATTATATGAAATATTTGGTCTTGATTTTGTTGTGTGGGCCGCAATATTCGGGGTACGATTAATAGCCTCGAATATGCGGTCCGCCATGTTAGTTAAATGGTCAAGGGATAAGGATTCTGGCTACGCCACAACAGCCAGTCTAATAGCCTCTGGGAGCCTTCTACTCCAAAGAGTTTTTATAATATTGGCCGAAAAGTTATCCCTCGCCAGTGCCTTAATCTGTCTAAACAGCTCGCTTGGCGCCTATCTCCCAAATCGACACCGCTTAGTAAAGTCTCCAGTTTTGTTTCGTCTGACGGCGTTAGTCTTGTAATAATGACATCCTTTATGGACTGATATAAGTCCGTGGGAGGCGGGTTTTTGATGAAATCCGATATGACTCCACTAACTCGTGGTGATAATGCCGTCATTACTCTCATGCATTTTTGCTTGTCATCAAGCTGAGATTTTCCGAAACCGGACAATTTAAACTGGAGCTCGGCCATGTCGAACCAGTTTTCGGGATTATTTTCCCATAACGGACATAAAGTGAATGATATAGCTGATTGCTCTGATGCTTTCAGGTCTACGTCATCACTTGTAGCGTCTGATCCACCCATTTTATTATCGGTGTCCATCTTGAATATTTAATTGAGTGAATTTATGAAAAAGAAATTTATAAAACAGAAACTTATTCTAGCTACCCTAGAGTTACGCTATTCTAAAGATGTACAATTCCGTTATAAAAAAATGTTTTTGAAAAATAGAATAGAGAATAAAATAATATAATTCAAAAAAATATAAAAAAAATGTTAACTGAAAAAAATTGGATTAGTATACTCCTGGCAATGTCTGCTCCCGATGATCTCCTGGCAATGTCTGCAATTGTTGCTCCAGAATTTGATGTTTAGGTTCCAGTTTCAGGTGTTGTACATATTTGTATATTTCGTTACAAATACATGTTGTGTTATATATTTCGTTACAGCTTATGTTACTTCACGTACTTGTTTGATTAATTCAACCGGTGATAACAGACGAACAGCTGTTTAAATTTCCGTTGATGTAATTGTTCAACGCTTATGTAATGTCCACTTGTAGTTAATTCTACCGTGACCTTATAGGTAATATAATGCGCCAAGCGTTACGCTTCTGATGAAATTCTTACACTTATTATAAATTATTCACTCTATATATATTAATAATATATATTTTAATAATTAATCAACTTTAATTATAAATCAGTTTGGTTTATTATTTTAATTAACTCGAACCACTGAATCACTTCATATTAAATCGAACGCACATGTTCATATTTGTAGAACAGTATTATTGTGTTATCGTGCCCCTAAATAGGGACGTCGGGGTCACCACTTACTGTGTTATATAATTTTTATTTACAATTTTATTTATTTTATTGTTGACAATATATAATTTAATTTATTTTAAACTTTAATTTATTTTATAATTTAATTTATTTAAAATTTCATTTATTTTATAATTTAATCCATTTTAGAATTTCATTTATTTTATAATTTAATTTAATTTATTATTTTATTTATTTTATTTTCTCTTCCTTCGCTCGCTCAGGGTAACTCTTTTTAACTTGGTTGTAACTTTCCACTTTTAAATCTTTTTTTCTTAGAGGGAGGCAAAAATACTAAGAGTATATAAACCGCATCACAAAAACATACACAAGAGACAAGAGATGACAATATTAAAACATTCGTTTGATTGTATGTTGCATTCAAACGAAGATGCTGTACTTATACACGTCCAGCATAATGAAAATAATTAATTGGCGTGGCATACTTGACCAATTAAAAACATGCACGCATAAAAGTCACATGGAAGTAACTCATTTACATGCCTTGATGTTAACAATGCATGTTAACCTGCATGTTAACAATATTGGAATTAGTTCCATTGAAACATCCTATTTAATTTAGATGGAGCCAATAGCCCAATATGATAATTCGATATTTACCGAAACAATTCCATAAATTGGTAATACTCTTGGCTAAAACCTACAGAGTAATAAACCAATATAAATACAATAAATTTTTTTTATATACACACTGGATACAGTGGAATGAAACATAAAATGTTTCGTATATATTGGAGCGCAGATAAATATTTATTAGAAATTCAACTAAACAAATATTTATCGGTCGCTACAACTTCAAGCAAAAATTGTTTGCACCAAACACTGTATTCTAAAACTGCTTGTCAGAAAGAAATGAAGTATTTGTGTAAAAACATTTTAATGTTTGTGAACACTACTTCAAAAATATTTTTTATAGTTTTTATTGGAAACACTCTTACTGTTTGTCAGAAATATTGGAGTATTTCGTAACAATTATTTTAAAAATCAAGTGTTTCTCACAAACATTAATGGTTTAGTACTACTAATAATCATTTCTCTCTAATACAAATAGTTTATTATAAATCATTCTTGTTCAACACAATTAATCGACAGTTCGCCACAAATGTTTTCCAAACACTTGTTTTTTTCAGTTTTCTTCAGAGTTTGTCATTATATAGACGAATATTCTTTAAAATAAAGATCGTTTCTTTATGAATTTAATATTATCCCAACACAATCAAATTAATAAATTTAGATTCGAGTCTTTAAAGAAATTTGAGGTTAAAGTAACAATTATTATTGTTATTTAGTAATATTCATACAAATTATTTTAACGATGTAAGTATTTCTCATTAATGCAACTAATATTTCTTAAGCAATAAATCCTAATTTTTAGAATAAAACACTTTATGTATGTGTAATGAAATAGTTGTTATACAGATTAAATTTAATTGATCTTTCGGATTTTGAACAACGATAGTTATTAACATTGATTAAATTGGATAAAAATGAACATTTAAAAATTAATACATTGTAAAATTTTAAAAATTACGGTTATTTTTACAATTTTATTTTACTTGATTGTCATTCTGTTTGTTTAAACTTCTTTCGGACTGCAAAATTGCAGTGTTCGGGTTGGTGGGTTCTGGGTTTGAGTCCCAACTGGAGAGGAATGAAAAGATATTTTCTTCACTTGATTGTATTCGGTGACGACGATGAACTCAAAGTTAAGTTTGTGAGGACTTCGAAGCCTGAAAAGATTGAATGAAATAAAACATAAAAAAACTCAATTTGGGCCCGTTTTAACCAACTTTCACTCTTGTTGGTTTATCACGCTGCTGTCCTGAGTTCGATTCTAAACACTACGTGGTCTCCAATTTTGTGTAAAATCGTTTATTGAAATAACCTTCTACCGTTCATTGGACTGACTTTCTCAACTCTCACCAAATATAGAAAAAATAATCTGAACGATCTTAGAAATGCTCTATAAATGGTATGTAAAACTGTTGATAAAATGATGTTTACTTTTAAAATCTAACGGTAGTAATGCATTACCGATAAAAAATTTGTAATTAAAACCAATAAGGAGTGGTTACCTTTTTTAGTTAATTTGAGATTGCAAAGCGTTTATTAATCTGATATGCGAATAAAAACCACGCCGAAATTTTTTTATGTTAAGGAATTAAATTCTTTAATCAATTATTTATAATTTATTTGAAGAATATTAGTTAATACAATTAATATTTGCTAATAAGGTATATTATTAACCGATGAATTTTAATAAAGTTTATTATTGTTTTTAAAATTAATTATTTTTCTTTACTATAAAGAATTCTAATATACACAGATATTATTTAATTTATTTAATATGATGAAATTTAATTATATCTGTGTATAATAGAATTCTTTATAGTAAAGAAAAATAATTAATTTTAAAAACAATAATAAACTTTATTAAAATTCATCGGTTAATAATATACCTTATTAGCAAATATTAATTGTATTAACTAATATTCTTCAAATAAATTATAAATAATTAGATTAAAAAATTTAATTCCTTAACATAAAAAAATTTCGGCGTGGTTTTTATTCGCATATCAGTTCAAAAGTCTATCAAATGTCTAAGAGTGAAGTAAATGTTATTTAATTAATTAAATTATTCTTGTTTTTAGCCTCCTATAAAAAGCGTTTCTAATTTATTGAAAAAGTTTAACATTAAGAAAACTATTGTACAAAAAAAGTCAAAAGTATGTAAATTGTGTAATTGTGTTCTAAAATAAAAATATGGTGTACATAACGTTGCCGTTTACATTATTCACCATCTATACAGATAAGATGCTGCAAACTAATTGCATTACCGAGTCGTTGGTCAATTGGAACCAAACCGATAACATTTTTTATTTGTTATAAAACAACTATATTTAAAAAAAAATACATGTAGGATATCTAAAAACATCTAAATAAAGCATTCCTTGTAAATATATCGGAAACTAATATTTTTTAACTTTCAGAGATTAAAATTGACGTTGAAACATTTAACGGTATGAAGGAGCACCACGAAAAAGTGATGCTAAGATCAATCACTAAGCATACAGACAAAATTCACCAAAAATGTAAGTAATTGGCATAACTTACAGTTTCAAATTCGATTTTTAGATTAAATCCTTCTTATATATTTTTTTCAAACCCAACAAGAACACAACACCTACACAGTACACAGTCCTGTAATTATATTGATTAGAAAATGAAGAACCTCGGATTACTTCCTATATATAAGAAAATACCCAGTTCGGTGAGATGTCAAAACAAAACCAGCGCTATTTCCGGAATAAAACTGCGGTAAGCGATAACAATCCATATATACGTAAACATTTACATGCTTCAGTAATTCTTTATCTATATTTCAGTCGGCATACCTTAAACGATGAATAGTAAGGTACACCTTAATGGCCGGTATAATAAAAAAATATTAAAACTTTGAAGTTCTTTTAACTAACACGTTACAGATGAGCAGAAAAACCCACAGCTGAACAATTTGAGTGGTAATCTAGTTTTTAATATTAATTGTAATGGTAATACTTAACAATATTGTTATATTATTTATTCCCAAAAACAATAGATGACCAAAATGCAGGTGAAGTATGCCAACAATTAAAATACAACAGAGCCGACATTAATCTAGATGATATTCTTGGAAAATGGGAAACATCAGCTAAATAAAGACTACATTGAATCAAGAGAATTAGTTACAAAAAAAGTAAATAATGCAGTAACAAATGAATGGCATCTTTATTTTAACAATTTCTGCAATGACGTAATTTAAAATAATAAAAATAAATAATAAAACTAAAGAGCTTTTGAAAAAGAGATTATACAAATCGCAGAAAAATGTTTCGCCAGGTAATTTTTATTGGTTTTTGCATATAATTTGTTATAATAAATATTTTTTAATTTGATTTCAGAGACTCGGTCATATGAGATTTTAAAAAACAAACAAATATAGAAGTAAAACACAATCCGTACATAAAATCACTTTAAAGACTGCTCAAAATTCGTCTTTAATACTGTTGCAAACAGCACATTGAAACTTAAATTAATCTGTTCTTTTGTAATTAGTGAAAACCTTATGTATATTACTAGCATGTAATTAGTGTATATTGTATATTGTGACAGCAGTCAAGTTAAAAAGATAGTCTTTAAGTTATTTAGTCTTTATTTCTTAAATTTAATTTTAAGTATTTAAGTTTATGAATGCATATTTTAATAATTTTAATTATTTTAATATTTTTAATTAATTTATTTAATAATGAAGTTATTTGTTGTGTAAAAAGTTTTAGCCTAAGATATTTTTATTATTTTCTATTTTAAAAAGCGTTAAAAATAAAGATTTTATTTTGAATTTTAAATTTGTATTTTATTTTCAACCTTGGAAAGTTTGACTAATAATTCACAGATGGCAATGAAAGAAGTACGGAACTACGAAAATTCCTTGCTTCGGATTTTTAAATCTAATGAATTTATTTAATCAAGTTAATTAAAATTAATAAACGATAAGTTTAGTTTTTAACAAATAATAATTACATTTATTAAATTTTGTTAAATTTGTGATTTTACAATAATTAATTTTTAATTATTATAACGAATAATTTATTATAAAGATGTTTTTCTCTTTAAATAATGTTCTTCAAAATAAAACAAACTTAATTCTATTTAATAATCATTTTTAATACAATTTATGATGTTTAAGTAAGTTGCTTACATTCCATCAATGAATTATTCATGGGCTAAATACGAAATAACCTTTCATTCCAATAACACAAGGATTAATTAAATATATACAATTATTTTTCTCGGTGTATATATATATATATATATATATATATATATATATATATATATATATATATATATATATATATAAATATTTATATATATATATATATATATATATATATATATATATATATAATATATATATATATATATTTATATATATACATATATATACAAATATATATGTATATATATATATATATATATATATATATATATATATATATATACATATATATATATATATATATATATATATATATATATATATATATATATATATATATATATATATGTATATATATAAAGACGCATATGATGAACTTCTTAACCGGTTTTCAAGTCTCACACAGGTAACACGGTATGACCTCCCAGTAAAACGCAATATTGTGCATCGAGTAGTCAAAGATAACCATTTACCATTTACAATAACGACCGGAGACCTTACGTAGACTATCGCCGAATAAACGCGATCACGGTACCAGACAGATACCTTCTTCCTCATATCCATAATTATACCCTAAACTTCCAAAGCTGCACCATATTTTCGAAAATAGATCTAGTGGGTGCGTATCAGCAAATACGGCCGTTGCTCCAGAGGACGTACACAAAACTGCTATCTCTATATTCCTTTTGATCAATGTGAGTTTATGAGAATGCAATATAGTTAAGGAATGCAGCACTGATGGATGAGGTCACGAAAAACTTAAATTCCATAAGCGCCGATACTGACGATATGTTGGAATCAAGTAAGGATAAGACCGAGCATACCAATATTTCTTGACTCGATTAGCAGAATATTGTTTGAGAGTTTCCCTCAATTTTCTGAGCCTCAAGATCATCAAAGATGGTATAAAGCGATCTGTGGGTGGATCAAATCGTGGCAATTCAATCCTTTTCGCAACCCAATTCTATCAGGCGAGTGCAGTATTTTGTAAGGATATATATGATAAACTTGGTCCAATAAACAGTAATTTAATTGTAATTGGAAAAAATAGTAAAAAGAGCCCATTTTTGAAGCAGTGTTTAACTCAGCTAAAGTGGATCTCGCACGAACTACTCTTTTTACACATCCTGCATGTAGAACATGGCACCTGATTCTGCGTTCGACACAGAACTCCTAGTCATTTACACTTCTATCAAAAATTAATGGTGTTTTGTCGAAAGTAGAATATTACATGTTAATCCAGACTATATATAAACCTCTGGTTACACTATATAAACCTTTGGTTGGATGCGATTGCATCCAAGTCGGAACGTAGTTCACGCCGAGTCACCAGCTCCATTATATTTCACAATTTACTGTCAAAGGTGTAGTGTGTATAGTATTTATTTATAGAATATATAGACATAGATAAGTAAATTGCTCTGTAAGGATCATATTTCACCTAGAAGTAAGAGTCAAAACCAAGCTCATTGCGTTAAAATGATCGCTCCCTGCAAACATCGAAGATAAACCGGGTTGGCGAAGATATACTCGTTCGGAATAGGGAAATTGTAATATTCCTGCAGGCAGATTCGAACATAAACATTTAGGCATGGTCAGGTCATTGTACCTCTATCTAACGGACACCATTATATTCTCGCCACATTAGAACGATTTACCAGATGGCCAAAAGTCATACCTCTGACGGATATATAAGAGCAAAAACAGAAGAACTCTCTACTGACTAAGGCAGCCAATTCGAAATCAATCTTTTCAAACAACTTTCAAAACATTTTGGTTCACACAGAATATACGGATCATCTTTGCAGCCAAATGCATACCAATCCCGCGTTATTGACTTATCCCACTTCACTGGTCGAGAAATTATGATAGCCGATGCGTAGATGTCGTAGCTAAAAGTAGTTGAAGTAGCCCTCAAGACAAAATATATATTACAAAAGACAAACTGTGATCAAATTTTCGCCCGCGTGGTAAAAGTTAAAACTGGTTTAACATCACCATAAGTAGGATCATATAAGTGGGACCATATTAAGAACAGCGAAGATTCTGAAAATATTTTGGAGTTGATTATAAAAGAACGAATTTTTCAATCGCCATCGATCGGCTAAAATCTGCATGACAGACGAACTAAAAATAATCAGTATTTTGCGATCACCTATAATCAGTAAATAAAATCATCTAGTATGTATATATTGAAAATTTCTCGTTAGGACATTTCCCAAGCTTCCAGACACATAGTGTGCATAGTGGCTAGTGTGTTGAAGTGTTATTTTTTTGTGTACGAAAGTTATCTCCGATATGCCTAGAAATTTACAATGCCAACCATATATCGATCATATATAGACAGATGGAAAACATCTACAAAAATATTCTACCCGATTGGTCATTCAAATGTCAAACATACATTTTTTGATAACCATTAATTTTTTTACGTTGATATAGATACTTTGAATTCGTTAATATTTTAATTATGTACATTAAAAATTTTAAAACTTACTTTAGTGTTTGTTGTAATATTTTTCAATAAATGTACAAATATGTACTTATAAGATTAGATTATAATTTATTTTGGTCTTGTTTATACATATATTTCTTCTAATCTTGATAAAAGAAAAACACAATTTTTTAAATAAAAATTAGAAAATTAATTTAATTTTCCGTTGTTGTTGTATTCATGAAAATGGTATTTATTTAGAAGTACGAGTACACCTATACATATACATATTCATGCATATGTAAACCTACACCTATTCACAAAAAAAATGCGATAGGGTTAGGCAAAACTAAAAGCCTATTTACAACAAGCCGTATTGAAATTTTCGTTGACCCATATTCTCATATATTTTTAAAATGTATTAGTGGAAATATATACTTTAGATGTGTTAGTAACTTTCAAAATCCATATATAAAAAATTCTAATTTTCTCTTTAAATAACGCACACCATTACCATAATTGAGTATTTTTCACGCACACCATTAACATAATTGAGAATTTTTCTCTCTTTACTTGTGGTATTAAACAAAACCCTCTTTACTACAAGCCGTCTTGTAACTTTCGTTGATACATATCAAAACCCTCTTTACTACAAGCCGTCTTGTAACTTTCGTTGACACACATCATCATGTATTTTTAAAATGTATTAATGTAAATATATACTTTAGATGTATTAGTAACTATCAAAACTCCATATAAAATTAATAAAAAAAATTGTAAACGCATGCGCATTATTTTATTTTATTGTTTATTTCTTTTACACAATATTCGCTATCATATCCCGACACGATTTTCTACTTACAATACAATCAAAGTATATATTTTTGTATAGCATGAGTATGCAAACAATACGGCTTGTAGTAAAGAGGGTTTTGATACATATTATCATGTATTTTTAAAATGTATTAGTGAAAATATATACTTTAGAAGTGTTAGTAACTATCAAAATTCCATGTAAAAATAAATAAAAAAAATTGTAAACGCACGCGCATTATTTGATTTAGTTGTTTATTGCTTTTACACAATATTCGCTACCATATCCCGACACGATTTTTTACTTACAATACAATCAAACTATATATTTTTGTATAGCAAGCCGTCTTGTAACTTTCGTTGACACACATCATCATGTATTTTTAAAATGTATTATTGTAAATATATACTTTAGATGTATTAGTAACTATCAAAACTCCATATAAAATTAATAAAAAAAATTGTAACCGCATGCGCATTATTTTATTTTATTGTTTATTTATTTTACACAATATTCGCTATCATATCCCGACTCGATTTTCTACTTACAATACAATCAAAGTATATATTTTTGTATAGCATGAGTATGCAAACAATACGGCTTGTAGTAAAGAGGGTTTTGAGCATGAGCAAAAACGTCTCTATAGAAAGACCAACTATTCAAAAATATAAAGAGACAAAGCGCCTCTTTGATGTAGTATTGGTTGTGTATAGATATAGCGTAAAACAAAAACAAAAAAATATTTTCACTAACACTAATATAGTTAGTTTTTTTATGTTATTTTTGCTTTGTTATTTGTTCTCAAAACCCTCTTTACTACAAGCCGTCTTGTAACTTTCTTTGACACATATCATCATGGATTTTTAAAATGTATTAGTGAAAATATATACTTAAGATGTATTAGTAAATATCAAAACTCCATATAACAATTAAAAAAAAAAAATAAAAATAAAATTGTGAACGCATGCGCATTATTTGATTTTATTGTTTATTTCTTTTACACAATATTCGCTATCATATCCCGACAAGATTTTCTACTTACAATACAATCAAAGTATATATTTTTGTATAGCATGAGTATGCAAACAATACGGCTTGTAGTAAAGAGGGTTTTGTTTGTTCTGGTACCAATACTACTTTATTGAGGCGGATTACTATATATCCGCCTCAATAAAGTAGTATTGGTATTAGTGTACGAAAAAATTAGTATATACGTAGTGTAATAAATAACATAAAAGTTGAGGTTATGTAATTTGATTTTGTGTTTTGTTTTTTGTAGTAAAGAGGGTTTTGATTTAGAATATAGTGGAAAATAAAATAACATTTCCATACTATAAAACAAAAGAGAGTTTTACTTACAATACAATCAAAGTATATGTTTTGGTAAAGCATGAGTATGCAAACAATACGGCTTGTAGTTTAGATGGTTCTGGGCAAAACCATACCCTCTTTACTAGTTTAGATGGTTCTGGGCAAAACCAAAAAACCCCCTTTACTAGTTTAGATGGTTCTGGCCAAAACCAACACAAATATTTTATACAAGCCGTGCTGTACATATGATATACAAAAAGTACCCAAGAGTTGATGTATTAGTGTGGAAAGAAATAAAAAATTTTTAATATGAATTGAGAGAGTGTGAGTATATTTTATAAGTCCAAAATCACAAACAACAAAAATAAAATAAAAAACGACAACTTTGTTGTTGCTTTGCTAGAGGTTTGATTTGGTTTATAAAAACAATACATACGCAATATAAATGTTCGTTTTGTTTTGTTATATTTGAGTGTGACTGCATTTTATATTCGTTTTTTTCACTAATAAAAATTTTGAAGTGTACCGTTTGTTATAGCGTATCTGAGTACGAAACTTACAGCACGGCTTGTAGAAACATTTGTGTTAGTTTTGGATTAGAAAAAGAATGTTTTGGATTTTATAATAGATAAAAATTTAAGTGGTAGACATGTGGAAATACTTTGAAAATATTGGAATATTTTGTAATATATCCATAACTCACTTCTGGGTTTACCTTTGTGAGACAGTGTGAGTTATGTATTATTATTATTATAAGAAAACATATTATGCTACCGTGTCGCAATTATTGGGAACCAAACCCCTCTCTATTACTAGCCGTCTTCTAACTTTCGTTGACAAAGATAAACAAAACCTATATAAACAATTGAGTGTATCGGTGCTTTGAAAATCCATACCAAAAAATGTTTAATTTTCTCATTCCTACTATCACTATTTAACATTTTTATCTCTAAGTTACGTACACTATTTAATGTGTATGGATAATTGAGAGTTTTTTTGTCTCCGTTTTTGTAATTTGTGTTTTGTATAGGAAATAGATAACATCAATTTTGCCTTTTAAATTTTTTTTGACACTTTTTACTCTCTTTTGTTTTAAAGTATGTGAATGTTTATTTTATTTTACACTATATTCTAAATCATATCTCGACCCGTTTTTTAATTACAACACATTCTCATGTGTATATAATTTAATAGCATTAGTATGCAATAAATAAGGCTTGTAATCAAGAGGGTTTTGTTAAATAGCATACTAAAATGAATACGGCTTGTAGTAAAGAGGGTTTTGTTGGGAACTCACAGAACTCAACTATATTCGTATTATATACGTGTATGTGTGTAAAAATTATTTTGGTGGGAATGTTTTTAATGTATGTGTGTGTGTAAATGTCAATAATGTGTGTAAATGCTCGATATTTAGCGGGAAATTCAAATACCATAATGAAAAGTTTATAAAAATTTATATTTTTATTTTGAAAACAAATATTTTTTTTAGTGTTTACATATATGTATCACAGGAAATTGTGATTGCTATTTAATTCTTAAATCTTGTTATTATTTAAAAACTCTAGGTTTCTATTGAGGTGCGGCGTTTAAGCGCTTTACCCACAGGAAAACGAAAAAAAAAAAATAACCTTTAATTATTCACAAAAACCACAACATATCTCGTTTGTTATAGCTGAAATCCTTAAAACCGGTTCGTAACTACAATACAAAATTTATTTGATTCAAAAAACTAATTAAAAATATTTGGTTTCCCTAAAAATTGATTTTTAGTTTTTTCGTAACGAAAAAATGAAATATTTCGATATTTTTTCATACGAAAAAGTAAACTTTTTTTTTTTTGTTTTTATAACTTTTTATTTTTTATTTTAAAAAGATTTTTTACAAAGTAACTAGTCATTTTTGACTAACAGCGTTTGATTCTAATAATATAATAATAAAGCCACGTCTATGTATTCTTTTCATAAAGTGTTATTTTGCTTGATTTTGCATTATGCGCACTACTCAGGTAACTCAAAAGGTTTTAGTCTTTTGAGTCTTCTTATAATACCCTCTTGATGAAGTAGTCTTACAGCTTCAATATTAGGGTGATGATGGAGAATCTCCTGGTGTTTTTAAGCACATTTCTTGATTTCACTCGCGACTGTGTCTATTCCGAGATCTCTATGAAGGTCACTATTACGAGTGTACCAAGGAGCGTTTACAATCCCTCTAAGAACTTTATTTTGGAATCGTTGAACTATCTGTTGATTGCTGGTTTTGGTGCATCCCCATAGTTGGATACCATAAGTCCAGACCGGCTTGAGCACTTGTTTATAAAGCATAAGTTTATTATGAATGGATAACTGAGAGTTTCTTCCAATTAACCAGTACATTTTTCTATATTTTAACTGAAGCTCTTCTGCTTTCTTTTTCACATGTACTTTCCACTTTAACTTTGCATCAAGGTTCATACCAAGGTTTTTTGCTTGATTTGCATGTGGTACAGGGATATTATTTAGAGTCACAGGTAGTGGTTCTATTGACCTATTAGTGAAGTTAATGTGAGTAGACTTTGATTCATTCACTTTAATTCTCCACTTAGTTAGCTAATCTTGTATATTATTTATGGCTATTTGTAGTTTGAATGAGACTTCACCGATTGTGTCACCAACAGCTAGAATTGCAGTGTCATCGGCAAACGTGGCGGTAGTTGTATTGCTCGTCTGTGGTAAGTCGTTTGTAAACAGTACGAAAAGGAGTGGCCCTAAGACACTGCCCTGCGGGACTCCTGCTTTAGCTTCTTTTATGCTGGAGTAAGTTCCTTCCTGTTTAACTCTAAAGTATCTTCTTTTGAGGTATGACTTTAACAGCTCGCAATACTCAAATGGCAGAGTTTTCTCCAATTTAAATATTAAACCATCCAGCCAGACTTTGTGAAATGCCTGTGCTATATCCAGAAATATGGCTGAACAAATCTTTTTTTCCTCTAAGGATTTTTCTATTAAATCTGTTATTCTGTGGACTTGATCGATTGTGGAGTGTTTTTCTCTAAATCCAAACTGATGGGATGGAACAGCTCCTGATTTTATAATTTCTGGTTTAATTCGTTTTAATAATAGTATTTCAAACAGTTTTGACATGATGGGAAGAAGTGATATTGGCCTGTACGAGGTTAATTCACTTGGTAGCTTACCTGGTTTAGGTATCATTATCATTTCTGCAAATTTCCAAGATAGAGGGACATAACGTAGTCTGCAGGAAGCATTAATCATGTCCGATATTTATTTAATAGCTTTATTAGGAAGTTGTTTAAGAATCTCTCCAGTTATCAAGTCATATCCTGGTGATTTTTTAAGTACTACATGATTCTTTATTTCTTGCTTTACTTCTTTAGCATTGGTTAATGGGATTTCCTGTCTCAAGATGGTTGTATGGTTTTCAATCAGTATATCCTGTTGATTAAGTGTTGTTAAATTGGGGTGAAAGGTACTCTCGAGATGATCAGCGAAACATTCTGCTTTTTCTTTTTTGGTTTTAGCCAGGCGACCATTATTTGTTCTTATTGGAGGTATGTGCATAACTGGCCTTTTCAGATATTTGGTTGCTTTCCACAATGAATAATGACTATCTTTATCATAGGTGAGAGATTGTAGGTATGAATTTATTGATTTATTTTTAAATTCCCGTATTTCTCTGCGTAATCGTTGTGTTAAATTATTTAATCTATTTTTGGCAACTGGGTCTCGTGTACGTTACCATTCCCTTCGGGCACTTCTTTTCTCTAAAACTAGTGATTTAATTTCCATTGGGTAGCATTTGCCAGCTATTTTTATGTTTGTTGTATTAGTGCTTTTCCACGCTGCTTGCTGTATATCTTTGACGAGCTTCTCCACCTCTTGTTCTAATGTTTCTTCTGATGAAAGTTGTGTGTTTAAAATGATTCTATTGTTTAGTTCATTCCTAAAATTTTTCCAGTCAGTATATTTATTTGTTAACATTGGCTGCTTGTCATTTGTAATTATTGTATCACTTATTATCATTAAAATAGAGTAATGGTCAGATGTGGAGTCAAATCCTTCCTGCACTTGTATATAATAAACCCGGATTTTTCTTGTTATAAAAAAGTCAATTAGATCAGGTGTTTTATTTTGGTCGCTGGGCCAGTAGGTTGGTTTCCCAGTAGAATGCCAGTTGCAGTTGTATTTAATTATTGCTTGATGTAGCTCTTTCCCTTTAGGTGTTGTTAGTCTTGATCCCCAGTCGGTATGTTTAGCGTTGAGGTCACCCCCGATTATGAATTTTTCACCTAGCTGCTTGAAGAAGTGTGTATAAACATTCTCTTTGATGCTATATCTAGGTGGGCAATATATTGCGGCTACCACTACTTTGTGGTTGCGGGTATTAATGCTAACGCTAATTGCTTGTATTTCATCACTTTCAAGTTTTAGTTGTAGATCGTATTTAATGTCCTTTTTTTAAAATCACGGCACTGCCCCCTCGTGCATTATTATTGGGATGTACTGCTGAGTGAACTTCGTAGCTACGGAGTTTTATATGACTCTGAGCAGTAAGGTGTGTTTCAGATAATAAGCATATATCTATTTTTTCTAAATCAAGAAATAGTTGTATTTCATTTTGTCGTTGCAATATACCATTGCAGTTTCATGCAAGAATTTTTAAATTATTGGCCATGTTAATTAGCAAAGAGAGGCTACCTCTGATGCTGTTTGACTTTTTTCGAGTAAAGTGAGCCTTTGCATGATTGATATGAGGGCTCTTTCTTACTTTTCTTCTTGTGAAGTAAGTCTATTGAGAATATCTTGTAGTATTTTATTTGTTTGGTTATTATTTGAATCATTAACTGAAGCAGAACTATGTTGCCTTTCCAGCTTCCAATATTAAGTGCATCAGCAAATGTTACATTTGGATTAGTTCTTGATAATTTGCTTAATGTTTCGTGTGTCCTTGACTTTGTGGATATTCTTGTTGAGGTTGAGTTCATTTCCTGCCTGGTACTTTCTAAAGTTCCCCTTGTTTTGTTGTGAATTTTTTGCAGCTCTCTTATAACAATGCAACCTCTGTAGTTGGCCGGATGTGCCTCTCCACAGTTGACACATTTTGGTGGTCTTTTTGTTTCATACATTCAGCCGTACGGTGTTTTCCTATACACTTCACGCATCTAGGCTCTTTATTACAAAAGTTTTGCGTGTGTCCGTAGACTTGGCATTTTTTGCATTGAGGAATCAATTTAGATTTTTTAACTGCTTCTATTTGAACTTTCATATGGAGTATTTCGCTGATTGCATAAATATTTTTAATGTCTTCTGTCCTTTCAAAAGATAGCATATATAATGGAAGCGGTGTTTTGTCACCTCTTTTTAGCAACTGTGTAACATCTTTTATTTTATATTGTTTCTCCAAAAGATAGTCTTTTATCTTTTCTGGTTTGCATGAAGCGTGTAGTTTCTTAACAATGACTTTGGTTTGTCTTGTCAGCTTATCTTCATAAGAATACCATGTTGTTTTGTTTTCATTAAGAGCTCCTGTTAACTTTCTGTAGCTATCACTGTCTGGGACATTTATTTTGATATCACCACTATTTAGAGCTGTAGCTTGAAATTCTATCCGATTGTTGTTCATGATATTTCTAATACTTTGATAATTATCGCAATTGGATATTATAACTGGAGGTGGCCGTGGCACGTTTTTCTCCAGTTGTATATTCTTCCTTCCGGTTGAGAGTTCTTTACTTGATCGTTCCTGTTCCGCTGAAACCTGAGCTTTTTCCTCCTGTGGTATATTCCTACTTCCGGTTGGAAGCTGCTCAATTGATTGTTTCAGTTCGGGTGAAACTTGTGGTGATTTACTCATCTTGCGTTTCTTATTTTTTTTGTTACGGTTCAGAATCCATCCCGTTTCTCTGTTCATCTCTTCTTCGTTTGTTTCATATATAACCTTTATATGATCATTGGTATCGTGTTTTTCTCAGAGCCAGCCTCGTTAGAGGGTGGATTTGCCAGCTGCTTAGCTGGTTCACCACCTGGGGTACTAAGTTCTCGATAGTCGGTTATACCGCCGTGTCTTGGTCGCCAGAGCCTCGTTAGTTGTCTAGCAGGGTGCACCACATGCAGGTGAGGATGACATTTGAGCTGTTTGTAGACCACTTAGCTTAAGCCCCCTTTCCCACCCCGAAAAAGTAAACGAAAAATTTTTTCGTTCTGTTTTTCGGTATAGTGGTTACAAACCGGTTTCATAGGATTTCAACTATATCACACGAAACATATTGTAGTTTCAGTTAAAAATTAGTTTTCGTTTTCGGTTTGTTGTGGGTAAGGCGCTTATGCCGCTTTATCCTCCGTTCTTGTCGATATCATATAATTGTTAAATACTTAAAAGAAATATAAAAGAACCACAAAATAAAATTAAGCCAATATAAAATTAAATAGCTATACTAAAAATAAATTACCTCTAAATATTAAATTGACACAGCATAAAATGCAAAATGGCGTCGAACGTCAATAAACAATTTATTTTATCACAAAACACATAACTCCTCAAGCTACAATGACATAAACCGTGCACGAGAGTCCGGAAGACTCTCCTTACTTAATTATTTGGAATTTTTGGTACAATACTTTGCATTGCTCCAGCCAGCCGGTACTGATATCGACGATGGTTCAGTCCAAGGATTCTGCACTTCAACAGGGGATCATAGTTGTGTTTATCGTCATCACCGATCAACAACAATCACCCCTTTTAAACCTTCCCCCTTTGGGATTATAACCCATTACATCCCGATTCAAACACCGCAGCTTTACCTCTACGCCAATTGCTCGGCGTCTTTTCTTTATTTTCTTGTATCTCCTTTCTACTCGATTTTGTTTATTGCTAAAACCCACGACAATTTAAGTTTTGATTATGTAGATTTCAGAGACACTGTTGATATATGAACAAATAGATAATCGTTGGGATGGCTGCGTTGTGTCGTTGTGAGAAATGGATTAATAAGTACTGTAAAAATCCGTGCCGGTATCATGGAAAATTGTATTTGTAGCTGGAGCCAAGTTGGTGTTTGAAGTTTTGATAGTTTTCTTATTGTTGTACTTGTTAAGGCTCGGTGATTAAGCGGTATATATAGGGATATGTGTAGTAGATCTTGTGGTTTGATGTGCTGGAAACTGGTGTACCTAATATATAGTTGAAACTTGTCAGTATATTGTGGTTTTGCTAAACTTAAAAGCTTTTATTGAGATGTCAGTCTCCTGACCGTCGATTTCGGTCACAAAATGAGGCATGACGCATGAGTCTTTCGTATACGAACGAGGCGTATAGTATACAATTTTATTGTTGTGTCGTGTTATATTTTTTCTTTGTGTTAGTGTATTTTTAATGACCATGTACTAAATCATTACCACCAAAAATCTTTTTTTATTCGCGACATTTCATTAAGATACAAGAAATTATTAAGATGTTTTCATTAAATATTTCTCTTCTGTCTCCTCTATACAGAATAATAGAATCATACAGAAGCTACAGGTATTCGTAAACAAATGCCTTCGACGAATACTTAAGTGCTTCTGGCCTAACACGATCAGTAACATCAATCTGCATATAACAACATGTCAGTCAAACATTGAGACCGAAATAAAGCGACGAAAATGGAGATGGATTGTCCACACACTGAGGAAGGCATCAAGTGATATAACGAGCATGTCATTAGACTGGAATCCACAAGGAAAAAGAAAGGTTGGAAGGCCAGCAATGACATGGAAGAGAACGATGCTAGCAGAAGCAAAACACCTGGGAAAATCATGGGCAGAAATAAAAGCAATAGCCCCAAATAGAGTAAGATGGTTCAGAATAGTGGACGCCCTATGCTCCTAAATTGGAGATAAAGGAAAAAAAAAATTAAATATTTACAATTGGAACAAAATTGAAATATGCACAATAGGTAAAGAATATTGCTTGTTTTTTGTTTTGTTTTATTACGTCTTTCTTGTTGTATGTGAATGAGAAGGGCGCACTTTAAAATTTTGTGCTAAAAAAACAAAAACCCAAAAGAAATAAATTTTATCTCTCGCGAGCGTGAGATACATAATTTTAAAAGACAAAAATTATTGATAATGAAAACAAAACACAAATAATGGAATAAGGTGGAAAATCCATGACTGTGTACTAGTGGAAAGCGAAGAAAAATTAAAAATGGCAATAATGTCATTTATCTTCAATTAATATGTAATTAAATTTATGTCGAACACTTTAATAAATTACACATAATATATTAATATTTATCACTTTTACTGACACTGACAATTAGCGCAAACACAAGAGAAAACTAAATGTTGATTTGAAATGTCTAAATTAAAAAAGCAAAACGAAATGACGCGCATGCTACTTCACTAATATAATTTATTTACTACCACTATCAACTTGCGGTCATTTTGCGACCAAAATCGACGTTCAGAAGAGAACCATTATTGAGCGTATCTCAACTATTTGGATGCATTCTTCGACTTTTTACGTGATCATCAATTATATAATTAAAAATTTGAATGGCTGAAATAGTGTTACCAATGAGCTAAAATGGTGTTTTCTAAGGAGTTTTTTAGTCCAATTTTCGGCGTCGGTATAGTCTAACCAAGGACTCACTAATCCATGCTACTTTTAACTATATATCTGAAAAGTGCTTTAGCCATCTTGAACTAGCTTATTGGATAATTCGGCCTGTTTAATTTGCACTTTCATAGATGGTCATATCTGTGTTCAATATGATGAAAAATGTCTTTTAGATCCATGCCTACTGATTTTTGAACCGTAGCATTAATCACTACACTGATTGCTTGATATGGAAAATGTTGATGATCAAACATTTTGAACTATAATATTTTGCCTAAACATTTACACAAAATTTCATTTAAATGAAACACATTGTGTAATCAAAATGAAATAAATTTTCTTGACACAAAATGCCCACGCTATCAGATCGATTATTTATTAAAAAATTTGTTAAATTTTAAGATTAAATCTAAAAAAACAGTTTGTCTTTTTTAGGCTGGACCCTCTATGCAATATTTACATCACGTACTTCTCAATAGATTGTCAATTTGAGCATTAATTATAACGTAGAATGTGTTATAGTTTTATTTTGAATGATCAGTATTTAACAGATTAAATTGACACCTGTCATCATGTCACTGTCCATTCTCTAAATATACAAGTTACAAAATTAAATTGTGTGTATATTAAAATATATACGGATACATAGAAAAATTCGCCGGGGTACTGTAAAAAAGTTAAAACTATAAATTTAAATTGTACGATGGCCTATTTTTTTTTATATTAGCTTAGTCTTAATTGCAATTATCTCTCGAAATTCGAATCTTTTACGAAAAAGATTGTTTAATTGGTTTAATAGCCATTCACTTTGAAAGTGTCAAAATATTTTTTTATTTCGATTGTCACAATTTATATCCAAAGTAAAATACCTAATATGTTTCTGTCCCCTTATATTATATACCCTATAATGATATGATACCGGAATGAAACCAATATTCGATAGTGTATACAAATTCTTGTGGTTACAATTGTTGTGGTTCGAAATACTTATGGTCATCATCCTTTTCATTTTTTGTTGATGTCAGGGTAACTTAAATAAATACTTAAAGAAAAATGGAAAAAGAAGAAAATGCGACCAACAAAAAAATTCTAGACCACTGTTGTGTTAGATATTTAATAAATTTTTTAGTAATATTGAAATTAATATTTTTATTGAAAAATTATTGTAATATATACACTGCACACTGATATTATATATAAATAATTCTGGCGCCATTCTTATCAGTTGACGGTTGTCAGTAAATGTCAAGAAGAATTCTAGTTTTTATATAATTCTTTTATTACATTTTCCTATTTTCAGTTTAATTTTTTATTTTACTATGTAAACTTGGATTAAACTAATAAAAAAAAAAAATAAATAAAAAAAGGTAAATAAAGTAAATTAAAAAATTAAATAAATAAATAAATAATATAAACATCAATAGTATGCTTATCGCAATCCAACTGCATGAATGTGGTGTGTAAGCGCTGTAACAAAACGACACTAATTTTCTTCTGATGATTAGCATCGTAATGAAAATTTGTTCGATGTCATGCAGTGCATTATAATCTCCGTACATATATGTACATGCACACTTTAACAGATGGTCAGTAATATGACATTTTTCTGATTTTAATAATTAATATAACACTGGTCAGTTGGTCGGCTTAAAATGAAAATTACAAAATTTGTCGTGTGATTTGTAATTTTGTCATATGAGCAAAAGCAAACAACCCTTTATGAGATATACGAGTACAACAATTTTAAGACGTGACGTTTGCATTTAAATAAGGGGTACCCTAATGTGAATGGAATATACAGAGGCAGACTGTTGTAACTATAAAATTTCAAGCCTATAGATAAATTATCACATATCGGTATTTTGTAATATTATAAATCTGTTGTATAAAACCAATGAAGCCAGGATTTGTTTTGAACTTGAACTGCCAACATGTCGGAGCAGCCATCTTATTTTTGTTCTTTAATTGATAAATAGATAAATCATGAAATTGGGGATAAATGACAGCAAGTTGGAATCCGATTGGAACTATGTAGTTTTAGTCTGTGTAAAAAAGTGGTGGTACAACTAATGTAAGAATGGTAAGATAGGGAATTGGTAATAAGGTGATTAAATAAATTTGAGATTATTTCTTCAAATATTTTAGTATTTTCAACTGCAAGAGTTGCTAATGAACTCAACTTTTCTAAATTTCGACCAACTTTTTAATATTCAATATCGGAAGTCTCACCGATTGTTAAAACAAACTGAAGATCGCTACAGTGCTATTCAAGTTTTTCTCATTTTAATTGATTTTTTAGGTCTTTTTTCTGTTCTCACTATGCCTAACTAGGTTTAATGACATATTTCCGTCGGTGCGACAAAGAGGCGCATGCTTTTCTAGGAACTTTTGTAAAAACTTGCACTTTCTGTTATTTAGACCAGGGTCACAACAGAACTTCTTAAAAGCCATTATGTTCATTATTAGTTCATTATTATAGTTGTTGTCTTTAATCTTCAACAAGATTACAGCTGTAAAGCAAGTAGTTCATGGCTTCATTATCAAGGCCACCCTTGTTGCTGCTCCTTTTCCTTAAGTGTAACCACGTAGGGTGTTCTTTTGACATTGGAGTAAACGATACTCTAAGCGTCCTTTTAGCTCTTCTTTCTCTGTTGTTTGGAAGAAAGATGTCCTCCCATTCGTCTAATTGATGTAAAAATTGTATCTAATTGTATGTATATTGCCACATTATAATGTTTTCCGCATCTGCCTCTTGAGATACTTTGCCTTTTTCTTTGTTAATACCTAGCAACTCTTTCTTGCAACAATATAACAATTGGCATCATGCTGGCTAACACAAAAACTGCATTGGTTGATAAAATTCTATACGCTCTTGTAATGTCAAGCAGGATTCTGCTTTGTGCGCTTATTAAAGTACTATGATGAACGGTGTGATAATTCATTCTGTCAGTCGCCCCCGTACGGTATATGCAACCACCAGGCCTTCTTATTTAGCCTTTAGAGTCTTTTGTTTAAGTAGCACGTGCTACTTCTTGGATATTGTAATCCATGCTAATACTCAAGACGATGAGATTGTGGGTCTAATATGGACCCGTGAGCACCCTTTGGACAAACTCTTTTGAGGAGTGCCATAATAATTAGTAAATACAGTTGCGAATCTATCAGAGGAACAGTTGTTCATATTGAGCAATACGTTTCTAGGTAATTTATCTTCCTTAACTCAATCATAAAACAGGGCCATCATATAGACTTTCGAAAGCGCCAGACACGTCAAGGAAAAATCCAATAATGTATGTTGGTTCCGAATCTTTGACTATATGTTGTTCATTTTCATCATAGCATTCTCTGGAGACCTATTTTCCATGAATCTGTACTGCTTGTCCATTAACTTGGAACACTCGCATTAATCCATCTGTGAACAGAAACTAGTGCAAATAGGGTTGGAAAGTTCATCAAACTAAAGCAAAGTCGAAGATCTGCACAATTTGTTAGCAGAAATAAAGAGACACTGATTGACTTAGGTACTGTTCAAACACCTTTCGGCAATCGATTTTCTTGTTTATAAAGATTGATGGTCTCAAACCATTAGGGGCGGTCCGCAAGTGCATCAGCGCCTGGTGCAGTTTTAATGTAGGCGCCCCATTCAATAATTTTTTTTGTATAAATTACACATAACTTAGATATATTTACAATTATTAAAATTTGATATATATTTATTTTGTCAAAATATTGAGCTTAGGGTTTTCCAAGTATTTACTGTTTTTTTGTTAACTGTTTCTATAATTGTTTGCCAAATACATAACCTGCATATAAACTTAAATTCTAATATGGTCAAAGAGATTGTTCATGGTATGATAGATCACTCTTGTACAACGCACGTTCATTCAGTACGAGAAAATCCCTTTAACATGTTCATGATTTACAATTCGAATTACAATTGTCCATTCTAAAACCCAAAACTCCAATATCCAAAATTCCTACATTGAAAAAATCGAACATGCCAATTCGACAGGTGATAAACTTCACATCGAGAAGAAATCAGGAATCTGTTAAAGGTGATTACTAAACAAAATTACTTCGAACATCAAGTTATATTCTATGAACAGCAAGAAGGCCTACCCATGGGAAGCCCTTTATCGAGAACGTTAGCCTATATTTTCTTAAATCACTTAGAGAATTTGAAAATATTGGGTGACAGTAACCCTTATAAGAACTGTGTGGTATACTGGCATACATAAGTGGATGATGTACTTACACTGTTTAGAGGAACCAATCAGCAATTGAAACAATTTCACGATTATCTTAACAATGTACATATAACAAAATCAAGTTCACTTTGGAAAAGGAAGAAAACAAGTGTATTAATTTCCTGGATCTAACGATTTTAAATGAAAATTATGAACACGAGTTTAAAGTCTTCAGAAAACCAACACAAACGGACCACAAAATCCATAACGACTCACACCCTCCACAACATAAGATTACGGCATACCTACACATGATCAACATACTGAATATGATACCAATGGCCCAAGAAGACTGAGGAACTGACAGATCGCTAGGGCCAACGGGTTCCAGCCGGTAAGGATGGACCTATTAAACAGAAAACACAATAGCAAGAAACATAACGAACAGTGTACTTCCCTGGTAGCGAACGACGACAAAGTCAACAAATATACATTACATTTGACTACGACAGAAATACAGTGAACATCATCAGGAAAGTACTGAAAAATCATGGTATACAGGCAGCATTCAAAACTAGCAACAAAATAGGGCAAAGACTGAACGCATCAAGAGCGTCTGCCAAGATACGAGGGTTTATAGACTATTATGTGATGACTATGATGGGTTCTATATAGGCCAAACCGGTAAATCTTTCGCAACTCGGTTTAACCGACATGAGAAAGAAATCGGCAAACCCAAAATGGACTCAAAGTACGCATTAACGTAAATCTAGAAGTGTTGCATAAATGTAAAAATGCAGCATGATGACAACACTGGAAGATTACGAAATTTACAGAATAAAATCAAACACCTGTTTAAAAGAATAATAGAAAATTAAAATAGAGCAAGGGGTGGAGCCAAAATTATACCTGAAAAAGGTATATAAGACAAAACCCTCTTACTACAAGCCGTATTCATTGCATACTCATGCTATTTAATCATATACACATGAGAATGTATTGTAAGTAAAAAACGTGTCGAAATATTATGGTTTCGAAAAGAGTATAGAAAAATACCATTCGCATAATATAAAACCAGAGAATGGTTGAAAATAGAAAAAAATTTAACAATACAAACAAATAATTTCAAAATACAAATAAATACAATAAAATTTGGTTCTTATTAAAAAATTGAGAGACGAAAAAATACTCAATTACCTAACACATTAAATAATGTGCGTAATTTTGAGATAAAAATGTTAAATATTGGTAGTAAGAATGAGAAAATTAAACATTTTTTTATTTGGATTTTGATAGCACCAATACAATCAATTGTATAGGCTTTTTTACCTGTGTCAACGAAAGTTAGAAGACGGCTTGTAATAGAGAGAGATCTGTTTTGTACGTTTAAAATGCACTCACACTATCTCAATTCATATTAAAATCGTTGCAACAATCAGGCTTGTAATAAATTTGTGTTGATTTTGCTCTAAGTTACGCACACTATTTAATGTGTATGGATAAATGAGAATTTTTTCGCTCGTTTTTTCTTATTTGTGTTTTGTATAGGAAAGAGATAACATCAATTTTGCCTAGTAAATTTTTTTTGGCTATTTTTACTCTATTTTGTTTTATAGTATGAGAATGTTTATTTTATTTTACACTATATTCTAAATCATATATCGACACGGTTTTTACTTGTAATAATTCTCATGTGTAAATAATTAAATAGCATGAGAATGCAATGAATACGGCTTGTAAAGAGGGTTTTGATCAAAACCCTCTCTATTATACAAGCCGTCGTGTAAATTTCGTTGACACAGTAAACAAAACCTATATACACAATTTAGTGTATTTGTGCTATGAAAACCCCAACTAAAAAATGTATAATTTTCTCATTCCTACTATCACTATTTAACATTTTAATGTGTATGGATAATTGAGAATTTTTTCGTCTCTTTTATTGTTATTTGTGTTTTGTATAGGAAAGAGATAACATCAATTTTGTCTTTTAAATTTTTTTTAAACAGTTTTTGCTCTCTTTTGTTTTATACGATAGAAATGTTTATTTTATTTTACACTATATTCTAAATCAAAACCCTCTTTATTACAAGCCGTATTCTTCGCATATTAATGCTATCTAGTCATATGAACATAAGAATGTATTGTGAGTAAAAAACGTGTTTGTATATGATTTCAAATATAGTGTAAAATAACATAAACATTCGCATACTACAATACAAAAGAGAGTAAAAATTGTACCTCATAACCTCAACTTGTGCAACAACGATGCTACAACTATCTGTTTCGAACTATCTGGTATGAAAGGAAATTTAAAGGAATCAACAATATGAGACAGCATATTAATAAAATGAGACGATTTATTGGAGCAACAATGGTAGTGCAGTTCAACCATTCTTTGGGAATTCATTACTAAACTAAATAAAAAAATTGTTAACCAAAAATGTACTAACGGATACAAATATATAAAAACTGTCAGTTCTGAAGAGAATATTTCGTTTTAACTTGATTGTGTTGATGCGAAAATACAAAACCCTCTTGCAACAAGCCGTCTTGTAACTTTCGTTGACAAAGTAAAACAAAACCTATATACACAATTGAATGTATTGGTGCTATGAAAATCCATACCAAAAAATGTATAATTTTCTCATTCCTACTACCACTATTTAACATTTTTATCTCTAAGTTACGCACACTATTTAATGTGTATGGATAAATGAGAATGTTTTCGTCTTTTTTTTTGTTATTTGTGTTTTGTATAAGAAAGAGATAACATAAATTTTGCCTTTTAAATTTTTTTTGACAACTTTTACTCTCTTTTGTTTTATAGTATGGAAATGTTTATTTTATTTTACACTATATCAAAACCAACACTATTGTATATTATACAAGCCATGAAGCTTGGCTAAGTAAAACATATTATGACTACTATTTGGCTATGGGTTAGTAAATTTGACTACAGTAAAAATCGAAACAAAAAATTATATTTCGCATTGTCCATACTCCTCTAAAATCAAAGTACATAACATTTCTACAAAAAAAACGAAACAAAAATTATATTTTGCACTATCCATTCTGCTCTAAATTCATAGTATATAGTATAGTATATAATGAAGTAAATAATAATAACAATACTTCTCTCTCTCGTTAAATAATAAATTTGTTTTTTGCTTTGTCATAAAGAGCGCAACATACTGTTGTTCCATCATTCGTATTCATTTTTTATTTACATCAAAGCATATAATAAAAGTATATACAAATTATACTACGTCACAACACTAATCCTTAGGTATAGTAGTCACTTTTTGGCATAAGTATCGCAACTTCATGGCTTGTATATACATTTGTGTTGGTTTTGACTATATTCTAAATCATATATTAACACGTTTTTTACTTACAACACATTCTCATGTGTATATGATTAAATAGCATGAGTATGCAATGAATACGGCTTGTAGTAAAAAGGGTTTTGCATAGCATAGAAATTGTTTGTTTTTTTTTAACTAAAATTTTATAGTGTACCGATTACCAATCCCTTTAAGTATAGATGAACAAGAAAATGAAAAAATATTGGTACAATCGGGCTTGTATACTATACAAAACCCACTCTATTATACAAGCCGTATTCATTGCATTCTAATGCTATATAATCATACACACATGAAAATGTATTGGAACCAGAACTATCTAAACTACAAGTCGTATTGTTTGCATACTCATGCTATATAAAAATATATACTTTGATTGTATTGTCAAAACCAACACAAATGTATTACAACAAAAACGTCTCAATATAGAAAGACCAACTCATTTTTTCGTACACTAATCCTACTATATATCCGCCTTAATAAAGTAGTATTGGTAGCAGAACAAATAACAAAGCAAAAATAACATAAAAAAACTAACTATATTAGTGTTAGTAAAAATATTTTTTTGTTTTTGTTTTACGCTATATCCGTACACAACCAATACTACATCAAAGAGGCGCTTTGTCCCTTTAAATTTTTGAATAGTTGGTCTTTCTATAGAAACGTTTTTGATTACAAGCCTGATTGTTGCATCGAGTACGCAGATACATTCTTATTTTGTCCATCTAAACTTGAAAGTGTTTGTGAGAAAATAGAATAAAGATACTTTAATTTCACTAATACCATGAAGATAAATTATAAAATCAACCAATGAAATTCTTAACAAATATATAAAAACTGAAGAGAATATTTAAATTTTTTTTACATTTCTGTTTTCTATACTATATTTTCTCTGCACAATTGTTTTTTTTTTAGTTTTAATTTTTTACGTAAATTCTCACTGATTTGTATAGTGTACCGATTACCAATACTTTCAAGTATAGATGGAAAAAAAAAATGAAATAATATTGGTGACAATCGGGCTTGTATAATAAAGACGGTTTTGGTATTGTACAACACCAACACAAATGTATATACAAGCCATGAAGTTGCGATACTTATGCCAAAAAGTGACTACTATACCTAAGTATTAGTGTTGTGACGTAGTATAATTTGTATATACTTTTATTATATGCTTTGATGTAAATAAAAAATGAATACGAATGATGGAACAACAGTATGTTGCACTCTTTATGACAAAGCAAAAAACAAATTTATTATTTAACGAGAGAGAGAAGTATTGTTATTATTATTTACTTCATTATATACTATACTATATACTATGAATTTAGAGCAGAATGGACAGTTCAAAATATAATTTTTGTTTCGTTTTTTTTGTAGAAATGTTATGTACTTTGAATTTAGAGGAGTATGGACAGTGCGAAATATAATTTTTTGTTTCGATTTTTACTGTAGTCAAATTCACTAACACATACACCAAATAGTAGTTATAATATGTTTTACTTACCTAAGCCAAAACCCTCTTTACTACAAGCCGTCTTGTAACTTTCGTTGACACATATTATCATGTATTTTAAAAATGTATTAGTGAAAATATATACTTTAGATGTATTAGTAACTATCAAAATTCCATATAAAAAAAAAATAAAAAAAATTGTAAACGCATGCGCATTATTTGATTTAATTGTTTATGTCTTTTACACAATATTCGCTCATATCCTGACACGATTTTCTACTTACAATACAATCAAAGTATATATTTTTGTATAGCATGAGTATGCAAACAATACGGCTTGTAGTAAATGAGGGTTTAGCCTAAGCTTCATGGCTTGTATAATATACAATAGTGTTGGTTTTGTATTGTACGTAAAAATCGTGTTGTTGCGATTATAATACATACCAACACAAAAAAGTTAGAAAAGAGAGTAAAAATTACAAAAACAAAAAACATAACCGCAACTTTTATGTTATTTATTATGTGATACACTGTATATATTACTGATTACACCGCACGATAGATTTAATAGAAATAATTACAATGTATATATATATATAGTATATATATATATATATTAAATATATATAATAATATATATATATATATATAATATATATATTTTATAATATATATATATATTTATATATATTATATATATATATATATATATATATATATATATATATATATATATATATATATAATATATAGTATATATATATATAATATATATATATATTTATATATATAATTAAAAATAATTAATAAATTTAACTTGAAAATTTCACTAATTCACATCATTCATTAAACAAATAAAATAAAATTTGACGTTTAATACCACAAGTAGAGAGAAAATTCTCAATTATTTTTAATGGTGTGCGTGAAAAATACTCATTGATTTAAAAGTTACTAACACATCTAAAGTAATATATTTCCACTAATACATTTAAAAAAAATATGAGAGTATGTGTAAACGAAAATTTCAATACGGCTTGTAGTAAAAAAGGGTTTTGATTGGAACTAAGTGGACGTTTCTACCAAAAAGTTGGTTGTTTTTTTTACATCGGACCTTACACGGATAGTATACATTCTCAAAAAAATTGCGTCACAATACAAAAATTAATACCTACACATGCAAATAAAAAACACCGATTTGTAGAAAAAATAACCGATTTGTACTAATGAAGAAAACTTCTTGCTGTTGTTTTTTTTTACATCGGTACTAAAATATAAAATTTACTTTAGGAAATTTTATGGTCAACCCTTCATTTATTTAAAAATGTCATTATCATGTATTTTTGTTGCGATTCAAATTTAATTAATAGTTATTTATTTATTCAAGCATTTACAATACATTTTTATGAAAAAATGCAACGTTAAAATTCAAATATTTAAATTTATGATTCTAATACATAGAATTTTCAATACACATACATAAAAATATTTCCCTTAGTAAAAAACAACCGATTTCTTGGTCGAAACAAAGACTAAAAAACGTGTCGATATATGATTTAGAGTATAGTGTAAAATAAATAAACATTCCCATACTAGAAAACAAAAGAGAGTAAAAACTGTCAAAAAAAAAATTTGAAAGGCAAAACTGATATTATCTCTTTCCGATACAAAACACAAATAACAAAAAAAGTGACGAAAAAAATTCTCAATTATCCATACAAATTAAAATAGTGTGAGTAACTTAGAGATAATAATGTTAAATAGTGGTAGTAAGAATGAGAAAGTTAAACATTTTTTTTATATGGATTTTGATAGCACCAATACAATCAATTGTATATATAGGTTTTGTTTATCTTTGTGCAAAACCCTCTTTACTACAGCCGTATTGAAAATTCTCAATTATCCATACACATTAAATAGTGTGAGTAACTTAGAGATAAAAATGTTAAATAGTGGTAGTTAGAATGAGAAAGTTAAACATTTTTTTTGTATGGGTTTTGATAGCACCAATACAATCAATTTGTGTACATAGGTTTTGTTTAACTTTGTCAAACCCTCTTTACTACAAGCCGTATTGAAATTTTCGTTGACGCATTTTCTCATATATTTTTAAAATGTATTAGTGGAAATATATACTTTAGATGTGTTAGTAACTTTCAAAATCCATACATAAAATATATAATTTTCTCTTTAAATAAGGCACACTATTCCATAAATTGAGAATTTTTCTCTCTACTTGTGGTATTAAACGTCAATTTTTATTTTATTTGTTGGTGAATGATGTGAATTGTGAAATTTTCAAGTTAAATTTATTAATTATATTTATATAATATATAATATATTTTTATATTAATATATATTGTAATTATTTGTTTCTATTAAAGTCTATCGTGCGGTGTAATTAGTATATAAACAGTGTATACATAATAAATAACATAAAAGTTGAGGTTATGTAATTTGTTTTTTGTTTTTTGTTTTGATTTTTTGATAATTTTTACTCTTTTGTTCTAAATCTCTTTTGTATTGGTATGTGAATGTTTCTTTTTTTTATACTATAATCACGATCATATCGCAACACGATTTTTACTTACAATACAATCAAAGTATACATGTTTGTACAGCATTAGTTTTTTTACAAATCTTGAAATTAATATATCATGCCATATATCCTGGCATGGGGCCATATATCATGCGCATGATTCTTCTCTCAAATGTCATTAACCATCTCTCATATTCTTCCGCAGGGTCCAACTCTTACATCTATACATGACAACAGGTTTGATACCCTTGTACAACTCAGGTTGTCGGCATTTTAAAGGTATTTTGACTCTATTATAGTGGACGTAAGGCATACAAAGCATGGTTTGCCTGCGATTAAACGCGGTTTAATATCCCTCCCACATAATTATCATGAGTGACTAGGGATTCGTCATATAATCGCCGAAACGTCATATAATACATCATATAATCGATACGTCATATAATCGCTGAAAATCCAATTTATATAAACATTATTTGACACAAAACTTTAAAATAAATACAAATTAGATTTAAAAAAATTGATCAAACATTACAAATCAATTGAATTAACCGTTTTTATACTGAGTATAATACAAATAGAGAACTATTTTGTATGCATACCAATGCCGACTAAAAACAAAATCAATTTTATTTTAAATTTTATTTCGATTTTAACG
>OY744475.1:140780655-140941747 GCA_963556175.1 Tipula confusa
AATGTCAAAGACAGCTGATTATATACTTTTTGTCTTGTTGAAATTTTAGATAGAGATGATTTGCTTTTGAACTTTAACTTTGCACGTTTGTTATTAGATCATTTAATGTTTAACTAAACTAATATGGCACTTAAAGATTGTAATCTTAATTCGGGAGGTTTATTCGGTAATCGGTACATCATATTTTGAACTTTCATAATGTCCACAGAAGTTGTGACGGCAGTTGGCGTCGGAAGGTACTGAATATATTTTGTTTTAGACAATTAGTATTCTATAATTGTTTTAGATGAGGTTTACCTTAAAAATGAAAATTTAAAAAGTTAGACAGCTTTTTAAAGCATGTCGGAAACAAAGAAAAATGATGTGCGCATAACTAAATATATTTTATGGACATACTGTAATTACACTCAATTAGACCCCATTAGTTTATTTTATTTCATTATATTCGTGTGTTGGATAATTTCTCTCGCAGCGCATTTTCTCTTAATTTCGTGCGTTGCATGTGGTTTTCTTGTCTCGCATATAAGTATACTTAATTTATTCGTTAGTTAAAAGGAGATAACTATAACAAAATGTATAATAACAAACACACAAAGAATTATAACCATACAAATATTTTCTCGTTTTTCTAAACTTTTGCTTTGTAAATGGACGCCATCATGCATTGTGTGAAATTTTATTCGTGATACTAGTTTTATACAAAGTTAAACAGTTTAAACCGTGCGAATTTTTTAAATTAAAATACATAAATCCGTGAAAAATTATAAATTAAAACAGTCCTATAAAGTTCTTAAACTAATAAATATGTGCCATGAAATTAGTTTTTTTAGTTAACAAAATTTGCTATAGAAAAAAGTGAATTGGTCAAATGAGATAAAATTTTCTTCTAATACACTCAATAGTAAAACAAATTTATTTTCTTATCCCAAATCAATATGTGATATAAAAAGTGTGACATAATTAACGTGATCATAACACAAATAAATGCAATGGAAATTATTAAAATTTGGTGATTAAAATATAAAAGATAAATATGGAATAATTCGATCAAAAACACTGAAAATCAAAAAATATCGACAATTTTTTTTTTGTGGAACAAAAAAAATTTACATGTCGATATTTTTGTATATATTTAGCTGTTTCTCTCTCTCTTAAGTGTATTGTGTTTGCTTTAAAAATAAATTTTTAAATGGATAATCGTTCTATAAATTATAAATTTACATTAAATTAAATAATAGAACTTCTTGAGTATTATAACTGGATAAAGGTAATTCATTTCTTTATAATTAGAATTATAGAATTATAAAATATAAAAATTAATAAATTTATGCTATTATGCATTTATAAAATATTTTGTGATCTCGCTCTTTCGTTCTCAGCATACAGTTTTTCATCTTTATTTTTTTTGTCTACTAGTGTTCAAATTATAATGTCAAAAATTTTCATTTATTAATTTAATTTTTTAATTTTTATTTGAGTTTGAATCAAACTGAAATCTTTAATTATTTATTCTACATTTATTTATACAATGGTTTGACGAAAGGTTCTTTTTATCGGATCGTGACGAAACAGATGATTAGACGCCATTTCACTCAGTAACTACAGGACAAAACGAAAAATTATTTTCTCTGTTGAAATGTTCAATTCATCGATTTTGGTATAAATTTTTATGAATGATAAATTCTGGACGGTTTCTATCCTTGGTATTTTAATTTATTTTTAATTTAAATTTATACATATTCTGATCCCATTGTGCGAGTTAGAGTTAATGTAAATGTATATTTAAATGTTAATTAAACTGACTGATGATAATAAATAATTATCCAAAAAAATTTGAATGGCTATTTTATGGTACGAAATAAATGTGAATGCATTGCTTTATCTCATTGTACTACTCCTTATCAAGTTACATGGGTCTATTTACCTTCTTTCTATTATTTAGGAATATAATAAATAAAATAAATTCCTTGAAGCAATCTTAATTGTTTTCAAGTATATTATGAAAAAAAAAATATATTTAAATTAACCATTTAATCATAAAATTTGATCTACAAATTAAAAAATATAATGATGCGATATTTTGCGTCCAAACTTAAGAAAAATTAAGGTTTTAATTTATCTATTTAAGTATATGGCTTAACCTTTAAACATATTTATTTTAAATCATTAAAAAATTAAAAGTGATATCTAAAGGAAAAAGTACCTGTAATTACCTGACTGGATCAAGCAAAGCTCAAGAATTGATGATTTTGTACTATTTTATTACATACTCTATATTTTGCATGCATACGAAGAAAAGTAATAAATTTATTATCAGAAATTGGAAGGGAGTGTCTTAACAAAACTTAACAATCCAAAAAAGTGTATAATAACAAAATTATTTCCCATTCGTCTTAAATATTGCTTTTAGATTTTATAAAATATTTCTAATTTAGTATATTGAACTATATTTTAATAACTTCTGAATTGAATTTTTTATTGTCACCTTTGAAATATTCAAACTAGTTTCATACTAGTTTATGGCCCAAAATTATCATTGGGCAATACCTATGAGAATGGTTTGAGATTTGTATTTACTTTATATTGTACATAAGACGTAAGAATGTATTAAAATTATTAAAGTTTTACCTAATGGACGATAATTATGTATATCATATGTATATAATTTTTGGCGCTTACTAAAATTTTAAATAAAAATAAAATATGTAATATTTTAGTAGTTTACAACCAAAGTTTTTTTATTTCATACCAATTGGTTTGTGGCTGAAGCTTTCACTTTTTCTGGCTAATTGACAAATAATTTCAGGTTCGCTTTCATTATTCATCCGCACCTTGTCTTCAGCCATCATATACATGGTTGAATGATTGTTCGACCTATGTGTACTGCACTTCAACAGGGGGTCAGTTATGAGTTTGTTGTTATCACCGATCGAAATCAAGTGATGAAAATTCCTTTCACAACTCTCCCTGTTGGAGTTTGACTTCAGTATCTCCCGCAGTTACAACCGTCGCAGTTTTAACCATTTACCCCGGTCGTATAGTGATGGTTAAGGTGCTGGCTTAAACACACTGTGGTCTAAAATCGTTCGTTGGGATTATGTGCATGAAAATTAAATTATTAAATAAAATCTAACCGGCATTTTATCAATCAAAATGATATCGATAGAAAAACAAGGCAAATTTGATGCTAATATCTACCTCGGGCGCGCGCTCTACCATATAGCAAAATATGTCTCCAGTGTATATAGTCTGTAGAGTGCATAGTAGAGCTCTACTCAAAGTTTCTCTACAGCGCCTCTGCGGAGTCAAGCTCTCTATCGTATAGAAAAATTTGTCCTCAAAGTATATTTAGTATATAGTCTGTAGAGCTCTACTTTAATTTTCTCAGCAACGGCTCTACGGAAAGCGATAAGGGAGTTGAGACAAGCCGTTGTAAAAATCTACAGAAAAAGTGTCTAAATTTTACGCTCTAAACTCTACAGAAAAATGTATAATGTACACTTTGCTTTATTATTATTATGTACTATTTATTCTACTCATTTTCTGTGGTAATAATTCATTAATTACTAAAATATCTCAAACAGGAAAATTTACTTTTACGTTTTCAATCATGATGAGCGAGTGCACAAGGTTTAGTGTATAAATAAAATACAAACAGGATTCCATGTGCTTTTGGTTTAAGTAAAATATAGCTTACCTAATTCTCTATTCATCGGTGTCAGCAATATTATAAATCTGAAGCTTTAATTTTTTATTCAAATTCTAAATATGTATTTTATAAAAATTTATTACATTCTTATATAACAGATTTAAGGTAATTATAAAACAAAAATAACATAGGCAACATAGTTATTTGTTCTGTGGTCATGATGTTTTAACCTATTTATAGATAATGAACCATGTGGTTGGTTGAAATTTGCATACCTCATAAATTAAATATAAACGAGTATATGTACCAGAGGTTACTGTCTGCAATGCTGACTTCTCGAGATAGAGAACAACTTTGCTTAAAAATTCTTTTGGAAGAGCAAAATTAGGATCGAATCCGATTGAGTCATAATATTGATTCGGGATGAGCAAGAATTCATTCTAAATCAAATATTCTAAAATAGATTTATTTTTTCTCCGCAAGAGGCAGAACTTTGTCGCTAAAGTCTAGTGTTCGAGTAGATTAAAATAATCTAATTAATTTTTCTGCGAGTAAACAGCAAGTTGTCATTTTTTTTCAATTATATTTGTAATATTTTTGATCTTTAATATAAGTTTGCCAAAACATTATTCAATTCGTTGTAAATACTTACATATATCTATTTTGGGGTCAGAAGAAATTACTATACATTTTATAAATGCCAGAATATATCATGTACAAATGGCAAATTTTACAACATGGGAGTAATATACCGTTTATAAATTCAAACCTGACATGGAAGTGGAACCCAGAATAAGCTAAGGGACAAATTATCAAATATTACGGAAAAATACAAATTAAACGTTCCCTTCACCTGTCAGTGATTTATTCAAAGTAAAATTTAACATCACTTCACTGTCGCGCACGAAATTATAAGATTTCTTCGACAAATCTTCCCCTTCACAATTGTATGCCTTAATAAATTTTATTTTATTTTTTTTTTGTTTTTTATTTTTATATTTATTATTATTGCAACTGACTTATTATTTAAGTCATCTAGCAATTTTTCTCTCTTAATTTAATTCAAATTTGTTGGGATAAAGCCCAATGGCTAGTCCCAAAGCTAAATATAATTATTTATTGAATTAAATATTTGCTATAATATAGTAATATTTAAGTTTGCAATCACTAGATCCATTGGTTTGGTTTTTGTAGGCGTCGTATTGCTATCGGACAGTCCAGCATACGAGGTATTTCAAAATTCTCCTGTGGTTGAAGGCGAGAATCATGTTTGGCAGCATAAACTGCAATTACTTCATTGATGTCTTTCATCTTTAAGTCACGGGGCAGGTTTTCATTTCGAATGTCCCACGGGGCATTTACAATGTTCCGAAGTACTTTATTTTGGAACGTCTGAATTATCTTAACGTTCGTTTTCTTAATACAGCCCTAAAGCTGTACTCCGTAAGTCCAAAACTGCTGTGTCATCAGCAATAGTAGCTATGGTTGTTTCTTTCATTAGTGGTATGTCTCGTGTGTAAAGGGTATAAGATGGGGCCTAAAACTCTTCAATTCGGCACTTCTGCTGAAATTTTCTTTAGATTCGAATATTAAATCTTCATATTTTACACGGGAATGCCTGTCGGTTATGTCAGATTTTACATAAATTTTGTTGGGAAGATCTCGTTGTAACTTGTACTCTAATCTTTGGTGCCATACACGATCAAATGCTTGCGCTATATCCAAGAAGAGGTTTGGACATATCTTTTTCGTTTCTAGAGTACGTTCTATAATATCTGTGATTCAGTGAAGTTGCTCTAGGGACGAATGTTTTTGTCTGAATTCAAACTGTTAAGCAGGTATAAGATCATTATCCTCTATTATAGGCTTTAGTCTCTTCAGAAGTAGTTTTTCAAACATCTTCGATATAGTAGGAAGTAGAGAGATTGGTCTAAAAGACTTTATCGTTACTGTTTGTGTTTGGCCTTAAAATCATGATCACTTCTGCTACCTTCCACTGTCTTGGAACGTATCTTAATCTAAATACAGCATTGATTATGTGCAGAAGTTTGTGTATTGCTTTGTCTGGTAGTTCTTTTATAATTTGCACAGTTATTAAATCATATCCTAGAGCTTTTTCGGATTTAAATTTTTTATTTCTTCTTTTAACTCACGGAGCGTTACAGTTTGTATTTCAAGCTCATTTAATCTGTGTACAAAATAAACATTTTCATTCGCAGATTGTCTGGGTAGTGGTTGAAATGTCTTATAACGACGGCGGACTGTGTCGTTATTTATGTGTCGTCATTTTAATTATTCAGATGTAGATACCGTGCAAAGCAAAGCTCGATTCGATCCGATGAGGAATTTTAGTTAAAAATTAATTGTCATCTCATCAGGCCATGGCGACCGAGTGCTATGTGTAAATGCTATTTTACGCTCTGTATATATTTATGTACAGTGTACATGTAGCGTTAGCGAATTATATGAATTTGCACGAAATATCTGAATAATTGTTGTTTTTTTGTGTTTGTGTAGCGATGGTCGCTACAGTTTCTTCGAGATGTCTCGTAAACAGATTCGCTTTTTGCTTACTGCTACGAGCCCACGTATCGTTATCATTTCTAATAGGTGCTGTTAAATTTTTTGGTCTCTTGATCGATTTTGTTGCTGTCCATAGGGAGTATTCAGTGTCTTTTTGACCAGTAAGTGAAGATAAATATGATTCTATTGTTTCATTTTTAACTTTTCTGATAATAGATTTCAGTTTTTTACATAAGTTATTCAGCTCGGTTTTATTAGCTGCAGTTCGATTTATTTGCCAGAATTTATGTGCTTTACGTTTCTTAGTCACTTCAAGTGGATAATTTGTACGTCTAATGTTATTTGCAGGTTCGAGTGGAGTACTCTGCCACGCTGCTTGCTGTATATTCGTTTCTAGAGTACGTTCTATAATATCTGTGATTCAGTGAAGTTGCTCTAGGGACGAATGTTTTTGTCTGAATTCAAACTGTTAAGCAGGTATAAGATCATTATCCTCTATTATAGGCTTTAGTCTCTTCAGAAGTAGTTTTTCAAACATCTTCGATATAGTAGGAAGTAGAGAGATTGGTCTAAAAGACTTTATCGTTACTGTTTGTGTTTGGCCTTAAAATCATGATCACTTCTGCTACCTTCCACTGTCTTGGAACGTATCTTAATCTAAATACAGCATTGATTATGTGCAGAAGTTTGTGTATTGCTTTGTCTGGTAGTTCTTTTATAATTTGCACAGTTATTAAATCATATCCTAGAGCTTTTTCGGATTTAAATTTTTTATTTCTTCTTTTAACTCACGGAGCGTTACAGTTTGTATTTCAAGCTCATTTAATCTGTGTACAAAATAAACATTTTCATTCGCAGATTGTCTGGGTAGTGGTTGAAATGTCTTATAACGACGGCGGACTGTGTCGTTATTTATGTGTCGTCATTTTAATTATTCAGATGTAGATACCGTGCAAAGCAAAGCTCGATTCGATCCGATGAGGAATTTTAGTTAAAAATTAATTGTCATCTCATCAGGCCATGGCGACCGAGTGCTATGTGTAAATGCTATTTTACGCTCTGTATATATTTATGTACAGTGTACATGTAGCGTTAGCGAATTATATGAATTTGCACGAAATATCTGAATAATTGTTGTTTTTTTGTGTTTGTGTAGCGATGGTCGCTACAGTTTCTTCGAGATGTCTCGTAAACAGATTCGCTTTTTGCTTACTGCTACGAGCCCACGTATCGTTATCATTTCTAATAGGTGCTGTTAAATTTTTTGGTCTCTTGATCGATTTTGTTGCTGTCCATAGGGAGTATTCAGTGTCTTTTTGACCAGTAAGTGAAGATAAATATGATTCTATTGTTTCATTTTTAACTTTTCTGATAATAGATTTCAGTTTTTTACATAAGTTATTCAGCTCGGTTTTATTAGCTGCAGTTCGATTTATTTGCCAGAATTTATGTGCTTTACGTTTCTTAGTCACTTCAAGTGGATAATTTGTACGTCTAATGTTATTTGCAGGTTCGAGTGGAGTACTCTGCCACGCTGCTTGCTGTATATTTTCAATTAGTCTGTCAATTTCTTCTCCAACGTGCATAGATCTTCTTAATGGCACTTGTAGTTTGATATTTTCATTTAACATATGTCAATTGGTATTCTTGTTGTAAAAGCTTGGTGATATTTCTTTTTGAACAATAGTTTCGCTTAATGTCATGATAACAGGAGAGTGATCTGATGTAGGGTTTTCATTATTTCCCATTCGTATGTAGTTGTCAGATATTCCTTTTGTTACATAGAAACCTATAAGATCAGGAGTTTTGTTTAGATCTGTTGGTTAGTAAGTAGGTGTGTCACCAGATTGAATGTCGCATTTTAATTTTTTGGCTGCTTTAAACAGTTCTCTTCCTTTTGGTGTTGTAATTCTGGAGCCCCAAAAAGTGTTTGTTGCATTGAAGTCACCGCCAACAATGAACCATCATCCCAAAGTTCTTCGTATCTTCTTTTTGTAAGTTATAGCGTAGTGGACAGTATATAGCTGAGATACTTACACCTTTGTTCTTAGTTTGAATTGTGATTGTTATCACTTGCAAGGACTCAGTTTCAACCTTCATGGTGTTTTATAGTACTTTTAATGAAAATGGCAGATCCCCTTCTTGCTCTTTCTGCAGGATGAATAGCATGGTAGAAACTGTACCCACGTATTTTGCAATATGAAGATCTATTAAAATGGCTTTCAGAGATTAAACATATGTCAATTTTTCGAGTGTGTACCAATATTTCTAGCTCAGGAATATAATGGATTAGCCCATTTACTTTCCATATTACTATTCTCTTTTGGATGTTTTCTTTATTGCCAAACGTAAGCATAAAGAGCGGTAGTCCCCTTCTTACCAGTTCGCGGCTTCCTTTATCGCTTTCAGTTCTGTCTTTTTTGATCATATTGATAGCATCCTGCATATCTAAACCTTTATGCTGTAACTCAGCTATTATATCATTGATTTCACAGGTATGGTGTAGCCCTCTAGCCATAACCTTAATTGGTCTAGCTTGCTTATCTTCATAAGAATACCACTGTAACTTATCAGCGTTAAGCTTCATGGTAAGTGTACGATATGTTTCTGGATCTGGTACATTTACCTTCCAGACATCGTTGTTTAATTCTACTAGCTTGTAATCTTTATCCGAGATATTTTTCATCAAGACATTGATAGTAGGGTAATCTTTGACACCAACTATATTAATAGGCGGTAGCTGAATTATTTTCTCTGGTTTAGGATCTTTATTGCTCTGAGTAGTTGCATTACCCGATACAGATGTCCGGGTTACTTGCTCAATATTTTCTGGTTAATGCGTGCTTATATAATTAATTTTCAGAAAATCTTGATATCACTAAAAAATCAATGAATATATTTATGTTCGAGTGTGGTTTACCAATTTATTAAGAGATTTACTAACAATAAAATACTGTTTGTAGAAGTAAAGGGTGTTTTTTAGAGGCGGAGAAATTTAAATTGAAATAAATCACAGAAAAATGTTTTTAATATCCATGAAATTGGCTTTATTTGACATAATTTTATGGCATTAATATTTGAATATTATTATGTGCTTGTGGCCGCCGCGGGTGGCACGTACATGGCGTAATCTGGAGGTTGAATTTTCAAACATGCTTCGCAATAAATCAGGCTGTATTTCGGCAATAATGCCTCGAATGTTGCTCAATTGTTTCTGTTTTACCGGCGTAGACATGTGACTTTACATATTCCCAGAGAAAATAATCTAATGGCGTCAAATCGAACGACCGAAGTGGCCAATCAACAGGTCCATTTCGTAAAATTAATTGTTCGCCAAATGTTTCTTTTTAATAAATTAACTGAATCATGTGGCGCCGTCTTGCTGAAACCACAAGTCTACAACATTAATTGAGGAACAAAAAAGTTAGTAAACATGAGTACCGCTCACCGTTAATTGTGATGTTCTGACCATCATCATTTTATAAAAAATATGGACTAATGATTCCACCGGCTTATAAAGCGCACCAAACGGTTACTTTTTCTGGGTGTAATGGTGTTTCGACACAGGCTTTTAGATTATCATCGCTCCAAATGCAGCAATTCTGTTTAATGACATAACCATTTAATCAAAAATTTGCCTCATCACTGAACAAAGTTTTCAATCAATTCTGAAAATCAATTTTGAAAAATTTGTAAACGTTGCTCCGGCGTGAGTCTATTCATGATGGATTTTTAAACCAAATTAACCTCAAAACAACCGAGAACTGTTAACTGATCAGTTGTCACAAAAAACAGTGCTACCAATTTAAAGTTCCCCGCCTATAAAAAACAGCCTTTCTTAACACCACAGATCGTTACCACCAATATACTCTTTGAAGTATATGCTGTATTTATGCCATAACCTTTCCTTCTGGATAATTATAGTCTTTTAAAAATTTGAATGCACTTTTCCAGAAAGTTTAGCGGGAATGTTTTCCTAAATGACAGTTTTTAATTTTTATTACTTACAATGTTATAATATTACATAGGCCTATGCGTTTTAGTGATACCACAAAATAAATTGAAAATTAGTTTTACAGATCATTTATACCTTACCTACCACATAAGTCGTTTATGGTTCTTTAATCTTGATAATGTTCTTTAAATAAACTATGAAGTAGGAATTTAAATGGTCGCCGATGGTCTTTAACTATACGATTTTTCCAAAAATTATAACGTTTTTTTTAGAATTAAAGGTATAATTTCTTAATATTTGGTTGTGATATGCTATAGTTATTCCTTTGGGTCCGGGCCTTATCTGAGTAAGGGCCAATCATATTTTTTAAACGATTTTTTAATAATGCCATTACACATAATTATTGTCATATCCACTTGTGTAAAATAAATTCTATTGTATTGTCTCTTACAAATTTTAATTTAACCACTCCTTTAAGAGATGGACGACGATTAGATTTTTAAATTTTTGGCTGCCATGACTTGGACATTCCCCATGCCTGTACTAGCATGGACGACGGTTTGGCCCATGGATTCTGCACTCCAAGCGGGGGAAAAGAGGATCATAGTTGTGTTGATTGACATTACCGATTGTAATCAAGTGAATTAAAATCCCTTATGTTAACCTCCCCCGTTTGGATTCGAACCCGGTACCTCCCGACCCAAACACACTCTTTAACCACTCTTTACAGTGGTGTTTACACACTCTTTAACCATTAGGCCAATTGCTTGGTATTATATTGTTGTAATAAAAACTTCCAAAAACTCAAAATATAGTGTTGAGAGTTGGCACCAAAGGCTTAAAGTCCACGTAGAAATGCCAAATGTGGGAGTTTATAAATAAATCGAAATTTTGAAAACTGCAAAGGATTCAAAAGAATTCTTAAAAAGAAAAATACATAAATAGTTTCAATTATATTTTTAATACTGGTCGACTTGTAGAAATTGTTGCCGGCAACATTTATTTGAACATCAATAATTTCTCCAAGTCGACAATTTCGAATCGATATTTTCGAATCGACATTTTTGAATTGACATTTTGTCTAAGTCGACATTTTCGAATCGACATTTTAAAATGCGACATATTGTCAAAGTCGACATGTTTGCAGCCTATGGTTTTGTAGTCGACATTTAAAGAATCGACATTTTAAAATTCGACATTACTTACCCAATCCGATGAATTGTGCTCACAAAGTTAAAAGTCTTGCTCATTCATGACTTCCACAAATTATACTGAGTATGTTTGCCAAACCAAAAAAAGACCGCATAAAAAGTTAAAAATATTGTCCACCACAAAACTTTAACTGGGTATCAGACCACTTACAATTTTTTGCTATGTACATATATTTTTTCGCAATACAAAAAAAAATACGAACATGTGCATTACAATAACAATTTTTTTTGATGTACTAGGACGTTTACTGGAACTCTTGCCTGCAAAGCTGAATAGTTAATTGATTGATTTATTGATTGATTTTGAATGTACTGCCAAGCATTAAGCAGGATATCCCGGAAAGCGCCGGGCCCACAGTACACCCGTTTTTACATATACTTGGAAGGATATGGAAGGATACTAATTAAATTATTGAGATCGACCCGGTTACAGACACCTTGGCGGCCAATAGTTAGTAAATTTTTGTGGGTTAGGGATAGGAAAAGTATGTTAGTTATGACAAAATTGGTCCGATTGCCCGGTAGCCAATATTCAAACTACTGTTAGTGTAAGACAATCACATTTTTGTTGTACTGCTCCGCACTCTGCCATCTCTTATCAGCAACTCCAGTATGCCGCCATTCATCTATAATCTGCAATGGTACCCTGAAAACAATATCTATTAATTAATTAATTGCTCTTAGCCGTGAGCTGTAATAAATTGAATTAATTTTTAATCTGAAATTACAAATCCATTAATTCCCAATACAATAACATAATTATATAATAATATAACTCCTACAAGTCATTTCCTGTAATAAATTGAATTAGTTTTTGCCTGAAATTTACAATTAATTAAATTTTAACATTTATAGAAATATGAAATTATAAAAATTATAAATAATATAAATTAGATTTTTCAAATTTGATTAAATATTACAAATCAATTGAATTAACCGCTTTCCGACAAATAGGTCATATACTCGCCGAAAATCTAATTTATACACCTTATAAATATAAATTTACCTTCTAATATAATAATAAAATAATATAATAATATAGTTATAATAATACAGGTATAAACAGCCTTAAAAATTTGGTGATGTACCAAATTTGGAAATTCAAAATCCTAAAGTGCCTAAAGGAAGGGGGCGTAAAAGAAATACAATAACTAAGGAAGACTACGCTTGTGTAAAGAGAACCTTTGAGTACGGGAAAATCTGTTCTAAGTGAGATAAACAGTATGTAAGAGAAATAAAAATTAGTGTCAAACTGTACTCAGGTGACTTTGTGAAGCGAATGTAAAAATAAAAATAAAAAAAAAAAAAAAAAAAAAAAAAAAAAAAAAAAAGGCAGAAGAATAACAAAAACCGGCTAAACTTTGCTCGTACCTATTTAGTGAAACCTGCCGAGTTTTGGTGGATAATATTATGAAACAACGAATCAATCTTTTCTTTAGATGGAAGCTACGGAGAGAAATATTTTTTGAGCATCTCAGACATAGGCGGAAATAAGGCATGCGTTTGTAAGAACTCACACTTGTCTTACGACAGCAAACAACCCATAATTCTAAGTAAACATAACATAATCACACAAAAGATCATCGAGGAAGCTCATAGCAAGACATTGCATGGCGACACTCAAGTAACGCTGGCACTCCTGAGGAACAAGTACTGGATACTCGATGATAGACGCGCTATGAGCCAAGTAATAAAAAATGTATAACATGTTTTCGCCACAAACAAACCAACATGGAACAGTTGATGAGCGAGCTACCACCATCAAGAGTGAGGCCATTCATATCGAAATAGTAAGCAACTTAACAACAGAAGGGTTTATTGCTGCGTATAAGCGGTTTATAGCTAGGCGAGGATTATGCACAGATATATACTCCGATAATGGGACATATTTTGTTGGAGCTAACGCCAAAATAAAGTAATGCTACTACATGGCCATGGCGTCATTACCAAGTGATATATCAACCATACTCGCCAGTGAAGGAACAACCTAGCATTTTATACCACCGCATACCCCTCACTTCGGAGGCTTATGAGAAGCTGGAATAAAATCGGTGAATTTTCACCTTAAAAAAGTGATAGGAGAAACAACACTCACATTTGAAGAATTATACACCGTCATAAATGAAAAATGGTACAAGATTTCTGGAAACGATGGTCATCAGAATATCTACACCAACTACATCAACGGAATAAGTGGACAAGTATTCAACCTGATTTAATTACCAATGACCTAGTTCTATTAAAAGATGACCAACTACCTGCCACACGATGGAAGTTAGGACGGATTCTCCATACTCACGCCGGAACTGATGGTTTAGTGCGAACAGTCACAGTTAAATGTAAGGACGCAATCTACAAGCGGCCAATAGCGGAACTATGCAAGCTACCAATCAGCGATCGAACCGATAAAACAGAGCCAATACAACTAAGTCATCTGGCGACAGATGTAACACCCAAGAATAGCATACCGAGAACCAGTCGAACCCATAGCACTACGTCTAGACAACAACCATGCCGACGTGCCAAAAACATAGAAAAAAAAAAAAACAAAAAATGAATCCTTTGCAATAACAATGTTATCAGTTTGTTGTCGCGATGGAGTGGACTTTAGTAATTCAGTAAAACATGAGCACTTACTAAAATGAAATCGAGAACATCGAATTAGCTGACAAGGAACTACAGGCACTTTGCAAGGAACTGCCTAGATTGAATTGCAATATTCTAAACCAACTGAAATGGCAATTAAGAAATTTAATGGCAGATAATGAACTTCTGCTAGCTAGTAACAAGGGACGATCACGCGTAAGGCGAGGTCTAGGAGTCACAATGGATGTCATATTAGGGGACATGTTCGGAGTACTCACACAACGAGAGGCCAGCGAATATGAAGATCGGTTCAAGAGAATTAACAACAATGAGCACCTTTACTAGCACTAGTGAAAAATCAAACATCCCTGATCGATAATACCGTCAAGCTGGTAAAACATAACACAAATCTCACCCTAACGTCAATAAACAGCTTGATAATGGAGCAAAACCATTTACGGCGGGAAATGTCGGAACTCCAGGAATACCAAAGTTATGAGGACAGAGTTCATTCGATAATGCTAAGCATACTCGGATTTGAGTCTAATCCTGAGAAACCTGGCGGAGACACAACAGGCTCTGCTCGACGTGGCTTACGATGTTCATCGGCGAATTATACACCCAGCTATCCTAACACCAACTCAGTTAAGCAGGGTGCTACAGTTAATTCAGCAGCACGTGCCAGTATCATTTACCATCTCGGGACACAACCTCAGGGATCTTACACATGTGCATCAAAGCATGAAAACACGAAGCAGGGTAACACCACAGTGTATAATTATTAAACTCACACTACCGCTTTCCTTCAAGTGGGACTACACACTACTAGCAGTGGTTCCCGCTCCAGACATCAACCAAGGGACTACTCAGTCGCACATCATCAGAACAACCGAATACCTAGCCGTAGATAAACGATGAGAGCATTTCGCAACATTAACAAAATAAGACGTAGGCCAGTGTCAAGTTTTCTAACCAACACAATTTCTATGCAAACTATCGCCAATTGTTACTGCAATTGCCGACCAAGGAAAATGCAAAATAGCCCTATTACAGCGAAGGAAGGAAATCAATACCGTGTGCAGCAGCAGAGCAATAAATGGAACCAACCACTGGATCAAGTTGCATAGTTGCACACCCCGAACCAATGGATATACGTCATACCCAACGAAGCTACGGTCGATGTTATCTGTGAATCCACTCCAATCTTGCAGCCATGCAAGTTCCAAGGATTCGGGCTAGTAGAAATAGGCCCAGGGTGCATTCTAAGGGATGCCGAGACACTAATCATAGCCACGGCGACAGTTCACAGCAACATCAGTATAGCATTCAATAATTCGGCGGTCTGCTACACGGGGGAAATCATCTAAGGGAATTCAATGCGCAAATCATAAACAAAACTATAGGACATCAGCAGCTCCAGTTGATGACGGCACCAACAACAAGGGAATTAGAAAAACAAATCACAACTCTAGAGCAGAATGAGGTGCTTGCGCCGAATCAAAGCATTCACCACGTTCACCATTATACCATGATTCACATAATATTTTGGAGCGACATACTGATCGCAGTAACCTGGAGCGCACGACGCCTATATAGAAGAAATCATCCGCTAGTCACAGGTCCCCCTCTCCACTGCCAACCATAGAAGGAAGCGTTGCATAGAGATCCTGTAATTTAACCCCTATAGACACTCCTCTTTGGGGCCACGTGAAAGATAAGGTCTATGCGAATACTCCACCTTCAATTGAAGACCTTACAAATGAAATTCGTGAAGACACCGAGGACACCGCCGCAAATGCACGAATTTGTCATGGAAAATTTCATAAAAAGGATATGGTGCTGCACGCGTAGGTGTGCCGGCCATTTGGCTGACATCGCTTTCAACTTCAATGGCATACCTCTTTACAATGAAATAAACATTCATTGATTTCTCCAAAAAACACTCGTTTTCCAATATCAAAATGAAACCTCTTATTGGGAAAACCTTATAATGATATATGTAAATAGTATTTCAGACTATACACCTTTATCAAAACCTTATATACCTTATATACCAATACTCACTTACATAAGCCAAAACACAACAAAATACAAATTATAAAATATATACAACAAAACTTGTACAACAAAACGTAATTAACAAACGGGAAATTTATAAATATTATAAGTGAGTATTGGTTTTCATTATATACCTGTTACTTGTACCCATTTATGTTCCCTCCATACTTATAGTATATTAACAATTTAAATTCTACGAAACTAAAGTATATCTATTCCGTGTATCAAAACCAACACTATTGTATATTATACAAGCCATGAAGCTTGGCCAAAACCCTCTTTACTACAAGCCGTATTGTTTGCATACTCATGCTATACAAAAATATATACTTTGATTGTATTGTAAGTAGAAAATCGTGTCGGGATATGTAGCGAATATTGTGTAAAAGAAATAAACAATAAAATCAAATAATGCGCATGCGTTTACAATTTTTTTTATTAATTTTATATGGAGTTTTGATAGGTACTAATACATCTAAAGTATATATTTTCACAAATATATTTTAAAAATACATGATGATGTGTGTCAACGAAAGTTACAAGACGGCTTGTAGTAAAGAGGGTTTTGAGCTTGGCTAAGTAAAACATATCATGACTACTATTTGGTGTATGTGTTAGTGAATTTGACTACAGTAAAAATCGAAACAAAAAATTATATTTCGCACTGTCCATACTCCTCTAAATTCAAAGTACATAACATTTCTACAAAAAAAACGAAACAAAAATTATATTTTGCGACTGTCCACTCTGCTCTAAATTATTAGTATATAGTATAGTATATAATGAAGTAAATAATAATAACAATACTTCTCTCTCTCGTTAAATAATAAATTTGTTTTTTGCTTTGTCTTAAAGAGCGCAACATACTGTTGTCCCATCATTCGTATTCATTTTTTATTTACATCAAAGCGTATAATAAAAGTATATACAAATTATACTACGTCACAACACTAATACTTAGGTATAGTAGTCACTTTTTGGCATGAGTATCGCAACTTCATGGCTTGTATATACATTTGTGTTGGTTTTGCGTGTATACAAAACCAACACTATTGTATATTATACAAGCCATGAAGCTTGGCTAAGTAAAACATGTTATGACTACTATGTGGTGTATGTGTTAGTGAATTTGACTACAGTAAAAATCGAAACAAAAAATTATATTTCGCACTGTCCATACTCCTCTAAATTCAAAGTACATAACATTTCTACAAAAAAAACGAAACAAAAATTATATTTTGCGACTGTCCACTCTGCTCTAAATTATTAGTATATAGTATAGTATATAATGAAGTAAATAATAATAACAATACTTCTTTCTCTCGTTAAATAATAAATTTGTTTTTTGCTTTGTCTTAAAGAGCACAACATACAGTTGTTCCATCATTCGTATTCATTTTTTATTTAGATCAAAGAATATAATAAAAGTATATACAAATTATACTACGTCACAACACTAATACTTAGGTATAGTAGTCACTTTTTGGCATGAGTATCGCAACTTCATGGCTTGTATATACATTTGTGTTGGTTTTGGTGTATATAAAAAATAAAAAAATAAATCCGTGTTGATTTTTTTCCCCTTTTTCTTCTCTTTCTGAACGACCACACTACATTATTTACTACACAATATTATTTCCTATAATTTACAACACAAACAAAACTATATACTCAGCCTGCAAAGCTGAATAGTTAATACAACTTAATTCTTAATTATTATTATTTTATTTAGTATAATTATTATTAAATTAATAATAAATATAATTATAAATTTAATATTTAGCTATATCCCAAACATTTTATTTTTAAACATTTAACTTTTTTTTTTTGTATTTTTACAATGATAAATGATGACATATTAAAAGTTATAACTGGTTTCAATTGGCACAGTAAAGCGCTTAAAAAAAGAGAATTTTTTTAAAAATTACTTACCACAGTTAAAATATTAAAATTTTTAACCAATTGGCAATATGACTAAACATAAAACCAAATTTATTTACTATTATATATTTAACTCATTGTCGATAGAAATTCCTTTATCAAGGATCGGCACTTGGTGTTCATCATTTAGTTGTCTTCTAAATAGCTTCAAACTATTCGCACTCTGCATTTTCCATTTTTTTCGAATAAATGTTACTAAAAATGTCGTATAAAATTATGATATTCCAGTATAAAAGCATATAGAACAGATAAATACTTACAATTTAGTAACATTTTTGCAAATATATCATGTCATACTGATATCTTTGGAATGGGAAAAAATATTCAAACTTTGAAACAACCAATACGATACATCTCGTTTTTTACATAAGATGGCAGTGTTAACTCAAAAAAAGCAAAAATGCGTATGTTTCATTTAAATACTGAGGTGACGATATATAAAAAAAACAGATTTATAAAAATTTATGAGTTTTATAACACTTTTCTAACTTCTCGATTTTGATTTAAAGTTGTTTTTTTTCTAAAACAATGTAATACTTATTTCAGTCAGATACGGTTTTTTTCTTCTATTGATAAGTTACTTTTGTTTAATCCATAATTGGGAAATATCATTCAAGTCAATTTAAAAAAAAGCCAATTTGCCTTAATTGCAATTTGAACTAAGGCAAACTAAGCAATTAAGACAAATAATATAAGGTGTTTCTGATTACAATGCTTTAGTTAAGTTATTCTTGATTAGACTAAGGTTCCTTTTCCCGTTAGAATGAAATATATTTTAGTTAATTGCTCATTTTCTGAATATATTTTAAATTACAATCAAAGAGGATGCTATTCCCTATGTTACAATGATAAATGCGTTTTTTTGTTTAATATACGTTGTTTTGAAACGTACCGTTTTTTTAGTGGATCTGTCAATCTAACTTTCAGCACGGCTTGTATTAATTTTGTTATTGGTTTTGTATGTACCCAAAACCTTCTATATTACAAGCGGTCTTCAATTTCTGGTACACACAAAGTACCACCATTTATACACAGTGCATGAGTATAAGTACTATCAAAAATCCACATAAAAGGAATTGTAAACACGGACCCATTTTTGATTTCATTGTTTATTTATTTTACAATACAGTATTCGCAACCTAATACCGACAATTACATTAGGACGCACTGTGCTAAATTAGTTACATTAGTATGCAATCAATGAAGGAGGTTATTTATTCCTCACAAATTACATTAAAAAGAATTGAATTTTTACAGATTACGTGTAGGTTGAGTTCGGCTGTTATTGTTGGAGACACCAACACTAAATACACCTAAAATAAAATAAGATTTTGAAATCAATTGAATTTGCTTAAAATAAATATCTTAATATTTATCTTAGAATTAGGCACATAATAATTCCTTAGCAATTGGAATCTGAAATATTATAATTATGTTGAAATAATTAATAATTTAGAATTAATTAATGTTTAATTTAATTGTACACATTACCTTGTTTATATTGTTTATGTGAAATACATAATTTGACAGCTAGGTAGAGTCGTACAAACTATATAATTGTACTATTTGCTCAATTTAATTATGAGTGCGTTCAATAGCACATTGATACAAATACAACATATATCGTTAATTTTAAAATATTGTAAAACTACCAATTTGTCACAGAATAATATATTATTCACTCACCTATAAAAACCTTAGAAGCGTCAACATCAAAAAATAACCGCTGAAATTAAAAATAAATAGTACATAATATTCAATTGGTTATTTTTTTGATCGTGGAACCAACCATTGCATAAACTTCTATGCACCAATACCTATTTGGTACAGTTATTATAGAAGGTTTTGATTGAAGTACTTATTAAACATTTTGATTTTCAGGTATGCAAATTAATATTTTTCAATTAAGTATTTTTAGTATACACATTTAACTATTTAAGGCATTTAGAAAAACTAAACTAAACTAACTAGATAGTTTTATTTTAAATAGCCGGTTGTAAGCGGTTTGGTTATAATACTTCCGGTAAGCTAATTGTTGTAATCAATTCAAAATCAGTTGTAATTTTAGTTTCGAGAACCACGGTAGCCACATGACCGGTTTTCCAGTAATCAAACTTTTCGACTGTCACAATAGTTGGCATCGTAAAACACTAGTTAGAAGAACTCGATTCTGCAAACTTTAATAACGTCGCTCGTATGATTATGATTATGCCTTTATATCGATTGTTTATTAGATGTTAAGTTATGTTTTTATTGATGTAACAAAAAGAAAATTGTCAATATTTTTATAATGTACTATAGTATCACTTATGATTTGTGATATTCAATTATTTTATTCTTCATTTTATTGCTATATTTAGGCCTATGAATACTCATACAGTATTCTTGCTCTCATCTTTCACGGATTTTATTTTTTATTTTTTGTAAATATTGTAATTTAAAATAATCATATGTTTTTCTTTATTACCAGATCGTTTTCATATGAAATTTACTAATGTGTATTTGGGCTACGACCTGCATTAAACTCAAATGAATCGTGAAATTGGCGCAGTTAAAGCGTTGCGGATGGTTTGGGAAGTCCTGGATTCAAATCGCAATGGGGATGTAAAAAGGACTTTTCATAAATTGATTACGAAGACGTAAAACAAAACTATGACGCTCTGTTGGAGTGAGATATATCTATAGACCGAATCGCCGTCCATGCCAATAATAGATGGTTAGAACTAAGCATGACGCAGATGGATACTGAAACCAAATCTGTAGTTGTGCTTCTACAGTTTGGTTAGTATCGGCGTAAAATATGATGTTAAAAATAATCGCGAAAGCATTGGAAGTTCTTCCATAAAACATTAAAAAACTTGAAAAAAAAAAAACATTAAAATAGTGATACAAGCACCGAAACTTTTAGGTACAACCATTTATGTATAGGGTTTTAATGACTTTAATTTCTAAATGTTAATAATTTACTTAACTGAATTCGATGCTGTTTATTCATTTCAATTTGAGGTCATTCTGTAATAGGACTATAAATATTTTTATTAAATTCATTATCGACATCATTTTTATGTTTGATGTTTCAAACCATAATCAAAAACTGCATCCATAATGACATATCTGAGTAAATTATTGCTCCCTGCCATATAATATTTTTGAATTGTTATGGTTTTGTTGCCTTAAGCTATGGATTTATTTAAATTATTAAAACAAATTTATTTGTTTAATTTTATTGAAATAATTTTAGATCTTTGTAATTTTGTAATGGCTTTGCAAAAAATCATAATAATAATAATCGATATATACCGGCTATTACCATATCAACACTCATGCTCCATCAGGTTCAACTCTGAGATTGTTCTTTAAAAGACATTACGTCTTGGTCTATTATACCTTTCATCATATACATATTTGATTACATGCGAATATTCATCATATTCCGTTACTTTGTTTTTATCGATAGAAATTAAACTTAAATTTGTACTTAAATAGGTTTAAATGTTGACTTCCACCCGGAATTTAAGACTTCTTCGAACTTAATTTTAAACTGATAGACCGATATCTGATGCAGAGCTCATACCAAATTGTTTAAGTCAAAAGATAATCTTTTGGCGCTTGATGAATCAGCATGTCCCAGTTTCAATATTGTTTTACCTTTTTTTTTCTATTAAGATCGATATAAAAAATGAGTTTTTTTTATTTATTTTATTTATAATTACAATTGACTTATTATACAAGGTGTTCGCACTGAATGTAATATAAGGGATAAAATAAGAAACAACAAATCATTAACCCTATTCTCGATTTTCACTGATATTTTTTTTCACTGATATTTACTGAAAATTCTCTATAAAATTCCTTTGGTATTTCCACATATAATGTCCACATCCATGTAACTAAAAAAGCTATTCTCGAAACGTTTGGAATTTTTTATGCACCACTTACCTAATTTATCTAACTTCATTGCACTCCATAGAGTGGTGAATTGAGTTTACTCCATTTTTGTTTGTTTTGCATGTCAACAAAAAATACATTAACATAAACGCAACATATGTGAATAATATTTTAATATGAAATACTTTTTTGTAATTAAATAATTTAATTTATATAGATGAAGTGGACATTATATTTACTTCCTGTTAGTAATTAATGCCCCTATTATGGTTCTCACCTCACCTCACCATACCACAAAAATGTGAGGTGAAGTGATCACATCAATATTTTGGTATTATCGTTCTCGCGGTGAGGTGAGATGAGGTGAACAAAGTATCAAATCTGTTCACCTACAATATCTTGGTGATTGGTTTAAAAATAAAATAATTGAAGGCAAAAGCGGGTAAATTTTTTTATTTATTTATATATATATATATATATATATATATATATATATATATATAAATATATATATAAATATATATAAATATATATATATATATATATATATATATATATATATATATATATATATATATATATATATATATATAAATATATATATATATATATATATATATATATATATATATATATATATATATATATATATATATATATATATATATATATATATATATATATATATATATATATATATATTATTTAATTTTCATCACCGAAAAACTATTTGTGAACACACAAATTCTTAACATGAAATGTCAAACATTTTAAAATTTACTTGTTCCAACATAAAAAAAAATACGCACAGCGCCGCATACAACTGCTCACCAAAAATTAGGTGAGAATCATAATACCAAATTATGAGTTAGGTGAATCTTTTAGGTGAGGTGAGGTGAGGTGAACTGTACGGTGAGGTGAGAACCATAATAGGGGTATAAAAAAATATATAATTACATCTAATATAAAATAAGCCAATACATACTATAAATATAGAAAACAAAAATTAAATTATAAATATTATCATACACAGGGAAAAATTTCACATGCATATACCCACTCAATCGGAAATATATCCTTAGTAGGGAAATTTTTCCTTGGTATGGAGTTTGAGAATACATAATTTTAGATTTCTGTACACTGTTATGAATTTTGACAGATATCCACACCGGGAAAATGGATGTGGAATTCGAGATAAGGGCCCTTGCATTCAAAAGAGAATTCGTTGTAGTACCATATATAATTAGTAGTAATGCTGGTTAATTCGTCGTGCAAATTTTCGTCTTAAGTAAACAGTCCGTCCAACAAATTATCATTTTCTGCAGATGAAACATTGTCTAGTCCATTTTCAATGCACATGTTGTGTAATGCGCAAAATCCACTGACATGAACAGCATTAATGACGTCATTTATACTTCTGCTGACTGATAGTTAACTCATTGATGCATTAAAATGTTGTTCTACGTCCTGTTGGTAGCTCCCAACAGCAAAAACTCTTAAAGATGCGATTACCTATTTTTTTTGGTAAGTGGTTTTCAAAATAAGTTTGATTTTTCTCTTGACTTTTCTTACAGTATAAACTTACTTTTTCCTCCACACTTAAAGGACTGGTTCTCGAACAATCTGGCAAATGAGGTTCCATTGAATTAATTAGCTCATCAACCATACTTTTATTTAGTCTAAATAGATTTATAAACTTTTTATCTGACAACTTAAAGCAATTTTGGTTCTCTTATAAACCGTCTAATTTCCATTTTTTCTGCTTATTCCATAGCAGAACGAGATAAAACTATCCGAGTTACTCTATCCATCCATTATAATAATTTAATTAATATTATTCACTCACAAAAACGAAAACACTATTTTTTCACAATTTATAAACTCAAACAAAACATAAATTTTAACGTAAATTTATTTGAATTTTGATATTTATTTATTTATTTATTTACCACTGTGTATAAGTTGGTTAGAATTGGAGAAAGGGGAATATAAAATTCGCCTGTAGTGGGATTTTGCACAATCGGCGAGAGTAAAATTGTTTTTGTAATTTCTCACCCTTTGGTTTTGTCCGTTAGATTTTTTTCGATTTTGCACAAATCGACAAAAGTAATTGAGAAACTTATGATTTGTTGCTAAAATGATAAGTTTTTGTGTAACATTTTGTGAATTTCATGACAAATAATTTTCTTTTAAAATAAAACTTAATAAATTATTTTAAAATTTTTTAATACAATATTAAAATCAATTATTATAAATCTAATTATCAATAATAAATTGTCACAATATTTAAAATAAAATTTTTTAAAAATATTTATTATTGTTTACATTTGTATAAATAAAATTGTCAAATTCAAATTTTTAATGTCTTTTTGTAAGTTGGTTTTTATGCTCTTGAAATCCTTTGCATTGTATAAAGTTAAATATCTAAAATATGTACGAGTATATAACATATAAATAAATATTCTACATAAAAATCCTTTTTATCGACATCGATTTATTTTAAACCAAAAAATTATCTCACCATTTACTATACATGATCGAAAATATGAGCGAGATCGAGTCACTACTAACATAGTTAGTAATTTAGGTATAAGTCGCTAAAAAAAACGCGACTCGCTGTGTGCAAAATCCCACCACTGAATTCTACAATACGTCTTTGCATGTGCGTGAAATTTTCAGTGGATTTTTTAAACGAAAAAAATCACGGGTGAGTTTTTTCGATCAAAATTCAGGAATAGGAGCTCTGGGGTGCTATTCTTGAACCATTACGAAAATTTTCGGTACCGAATTAGTGTCAAAGTATTACGAAAATCATAAAATGGTATTCTTGAAATCGGATTACGAAAATTTTCGCAACAGAACGTTACGAAAATTTCCGTAATGGTATTTTGGTTCCTTATTTCATTTTTGTAATGAAATTGCATGGAATAATTTTATTTTTCATGAATAAGAGTAAGATATATTATGAAAATTAAAGAAAACCATAATAAATTTGGTAAACAATAATTAATTTAATGTCTTCACTTTTAAATTAATTGATACATTAAAAGATGATAATAATTGAACAGTATAGATCCATTTTTGCTTGCATTAAGATTTTTTTGTGTTAACGCGATAATCAAACAAACGTAAAAAAATTCATGTGCTTTGTAAAATTAATATCTTTAGAAGAAAAACATAATTTGTATAGTAATTATTAAATTAATTAATTAATTAATTGTTAGTAATATAATTATTCGAAACGCATCCTCTTATGCACAGAAAAAATTAACATAGATTATTTTCTCTGTGTCTTATGTCATTAATTTAGTTCGTCAATCGTCATCGATGTTAAAAATATCGCAACACAAAAATTTAAATAAGAATTTTTTTGTTGGAAATTGTTAAATATGAGGTGGCCATTTTGACCGTATACTTTCTTGACACTGGGGCACCGAGGTCGATATTGGAATTATTTACAAATTATTTAATAAAAACATAAAATATGAATTAAATAAATTCCTTGTTCGCAATCCACATTTTTCTTTTTTAAATTACAACTAAAAGAAGTTCATTTTGTTTAAATAATCACTTGGTTTCACGTAATAAATTTACGATAATATAAGTATCAATCATTTAAAATTCAATTTTATCCTTCTAATTAATAAAGAAATACTAATAAACATTTTTTTTAAACTTTTTTTTCATATAAAACACAAATTTCAATTTATGTCAAAATCGAACAATTTTTGTTGTCAAAAAATGAACTATTCCATAATTTTTATTCACCACAGGTTTGTTTCCGTAATAGTTTCAAGAATATCAATTAATGGTTTTTCCATTACGATTACGAAAACAGCGTTACGAAAATTTAAGATACTGGCTATTTTTAAAAATATTTTATAGGAAATTTTGGTTATTCTACCTCAATTTTGATGCCTTTTCGAAACGACTAGTAATCTATACGTACATTGTGTATAGTATTCATTTATGTTATTGTGTGTTTTCATATTTTTCATGTGTGATAGTGATGAGATTTTGACAACAATCATGAAAAATTTTGCAAACAGTTTAAATCGGTAAAATTTTTGGTGTTTACATTTATTGTTCTCGTGCTAATTTGATGGGGAATTGATATTTACTTAAAAATTATCCAAATTATTGGAATATTCATTTGACATTAAAAAATAATAATTTAATTGAATATTTTATTTATTTAATATTATTTATACACATTGTTTTTGATTGTGTGAAGTGATAAAAAAATAATAATGAATTTATATTAATTATTATATAATTACATATTATACAATATTGACGAGTAATATCGGCTAAATAATCATCTTCGACTGCATGGTAAGGAATTATTTCTTCTTCGTCTTCAATATTATCAATTTGATTGATTGATTGATTAGAGTGTACGACCAAGGACGAACCAGGAACTCCCGGAATGCCGGGCACCACCGTACACCCGTGTTACATATAACAAAACCGAAGGAATGGAAGGAATGTTAGTTGTGACAGACTCGACCCGGTTGCAGACACCTAAGCGATCGATAGTTAGTGTTTTTTTTTGTGGTGTAAGGAAAGGAAGGGCATGTTAGTAATGACAGATTTGACCCGGGTTTCCGGAAGCCAATATTCAAACTACGTTAGCACAAGACAACCATAATTTTAATGAACTGCTCTGCTTCCTGTCGTCTCTTATCAGCAACATTAATATCAGCAACGCCACCATTCAACTGTAATCTGCAAAGGTTCCCTGAAAACAAAATCTATTAAAGAATTAATTGCCCTTAGTCGTAGGCTGTAATAAATTGAATTAATTTTCATCTGCCATTATAAATTAATTAATTCAAAATATAATAATATAATTTCTGCAGGCTGAAATAAACTGGATTAGTTTTCTCCTGAAAGTACAAACTTATTAATTTGTTCCATAACAACAGTGGCGTAACTACAAATATTGGGCCCCCCGCAAAACTTAATGTGGGCCCTTGACTGTCCTCCCTCCACCTTGCATATCTTTCCCTAATTCAGAGTAATAAAAAATGTTGGTCATCGAAAATATAGCTTTTTTATTTCAATAAAATATAGTTATCTTATCTCAGCCAATTGTATATAAATATCCAAGAATATTACCAAAAAAGTTCAAAATACAATATAAATATTAGAATCTTAGATTTTTCGCTCATGACTTTATATTGGTAAAATCCGTAATTAAAGGTTTTGTTTTCGTGTCGCTCGCCGCTTTTGCTTCAATAGAGAGAAAAGATAAATCGCTTAAACGATCTGCACGAATCGAGTTGCGCAACAAATTTTTTATTATTTTCAATTTAGAAAACGTCGTTCCGGTGTTGCGACAGTAACAAGTCACGTAAGAAATAATAATAAACATGTTACTACCTGCGGAACACTGGAAGCTATTGTAGGAAATTGTATTATTAGTCCCTCAGCTAATTCTCGTATTGATGATATCCCCGAAATTTCCTCCTTTAGCATTGACTTTACCATGACCATTTGTAGCGGAAACTCTTCCGACAGGTCGTCTTTATATTTATTTTATTTTTATTTATATTTTCCAATTTTTATTGTTAAATTTGGATTTAAAATTTAGAAAATCATATTGTGGAGGATATGGAACAATAATTCTTAATCACAAAGACCACGGGACCCGTGTTGCCCCATGGTGGTGGCCCCCATCGTTGCGGGCCCCCCGTAGCGCGGAGTTTGCGCCCTTGTAGTTACGTCGCTGCATAACAATATATTAATATTAGAATATCAAAAATAAAATTTCAGAAATATAATATAAAATACAACAATCCAACAACACTATTTAATGAACTAATTACTCTTAACCGTACCCTGTAATATAAAGCATTAGTTTTCGATGGCAATTTACAAATTTAATATTTCAACTCGATGCTGCTAAACTTTATTAAGTGAGCTCCTATGTATATTCACTTAACTAGAATTAATATTAACGAAATCCATCCAAATAAAATTTCAACAAAACAACCAAACGCTCGAACTCGATCGATTCAACTGACTTACAACAAATACACAAGCACGACTTTGAAAATCCCATCTATATTCACCCAAATAGAAACAATACTACCGAACAAAATTTTAATAAAACAATTAAACGTTCGAATTTGATCGAATTACCTGTTTCAAAACAAATACACAAGCACGACTTTGAAAATTCCATCTACATTCACCTAAATAGAAACAATATCACCGAATAAAATTTTAATAAAACAACCAAACGCTCTAACTCGATCGAACCAACTGCTTCACAACAAATACACAAGCACGACTTTGAAAATCCTATATTCACCCAAATAGAAATAATATAACCGAATTTAATTCAAATAAAATTCCAATAAAACAATTAAACGCTCGAACTCGTCCGAATTAACCATTGTTTACCATTCAACCATTTAAAAATATAAATACAAAAATATAATAATATAATAATAAATCAATTTATAATAATAACATTATATAATAATAGTATCATGAGTACCGCATGAACACCGATAACTCAACACAAACGTCCAAATCAACAAAATCACCGAAATTACAAATTATTCCCTTTTTTAAGACAAACATTTTAATTCGATCGAATTAACCGTTTTGCACCAAATACACCAAATGAGACAAGAATTCTGAAACATTAAAAATTCCCTTCCCTTCGTTTTACGATGCATTATACCCAATTTTACCTGTTTTTCAAAAACTAGAATTGCTTACTACTCACCTCAAACCCAAATTAAACTGTGTTCAAATTTTGTAACGTACTGAATACCACAGAGCCCATACATATAAACTTAAACCAACCTATATTACATAAATATATATAGAAAATAGAAATAAAGATAAAAAGTATATATTACATAAATATATACGAACCAAATAGCTCGTTTATGGCACTGTTGTTTATGCTTCAAAAGTTCAACGGCAAATTATTAATAATGCCCTAACACCACAAAATACTTAAACATTTAACCAAACATTTCGATGGGTGCAAAGAAACAACAGTCAATTGTGAATAAGATCATAGTGGTGAATAAAATTTAAATATATAAGGTTTGTATCTCTGGTTGTCATACTTATTTCCACCACCACAAGAATCGCACACTTTTTATCTTTATTTCTATTTTCTATTTACAATCACCTACGGGAATCGCACAATCTCATACATTCACTACAAACTGTTTATATCGTTTTGTTTCACTAAAATCAGAATGATCAGACAAAGATGCATATTGTACCCTATGAGGCTATGTTACACGACTCGAACACGATCAAATGTAAAATAAAACTCATGTAAATTTTAGAATTTTCAGAAACTATTTCTTTATTCAATCTTTTTCGACCAGAACACCAATTCAAAACCAAATTTATTAATTTTAATACCGAATTATTGTCTAATATTCTAACTTATTTAATTCTATAACCACAAATTTAAATCAAAATGAACAATGCTCCGGCATATCAAACAACAAAAACTATGAAAACCAAATGATTAAATTGTATACTCATTTGCGATCTGGCTTCCATGTAGTCAATAATCACATAATTATTTAATGATCATTTAGTAATTAATTAATTAATTAATTTGAACAAAAACCCAAGTCACATTAATTATTTAGTAATAATTAAATAAAATTAAATAATTATTTTTTCCACATACAGAATATAATAAAAATTAATTAATTTTAAAAATGAGGAGATCGGAATAAACACGTCCGATCTCTTCAACGAGTCAACGACACCTTCTTCGTCTTCAATATTATCAATGGTATACAATTATTATTTATTAAAATAATACTTGACAATACCGCCCTCTCATGGCTCGGCAGATGCCCTCTCATGGCCCTCTCAACTCGTCGTAATACAACAAAATTGTGATTTTAATAGATCCTATTAAATGATCTGTAATATTATTAAAATATGTTATAAGTTAAATATGTATTTAACAATTTTAACTATTTCATATCCAATCGTTTTAGTACTGGCGGTATAACACATCCTATTAACGTACGCAAATCTTATTTTTTATTTGTTGACTATCGCTATGTGAGTTCTGTCAATCAGCCCATCTATACCGGGTACATTGTATTTTCGATAAAAGGGATTAATGATTGCGTCAGCAAAAGTATTAATGATTGCTCTATTAATGATGTCAAAAAATGGTAAACTCATGATCTAATTGAGTCCCAATCACCTTACTATTTTTCGAGATGCTATGTTCGAAATCTTTGATTAGAGCGCATTACAGCAAAAGAGTCAAATTTTACCCGATGTTGGTGGATTCCATTAGTAAAAAACTTAAAATATACATATCTAATACTTCTATATTTATGTTCTCATGGAATTGTGGTAATTTTCATCGAATATCATTTGTCAATGAATGCACCACATAAAGCATTTCGGATTCGATAAATATCTACAAAATAATAAAATAAAATAGTTGTACCTTATTTATGCTTACATTTAATAATAAAGAAATGTAGAAAATATATACAACATACAAGCCATCCTTAACTTGAGAGTCAGAATACAACGGTTGAGAAAATCAACTGGTCAAATTCCTCAATGTAAAAAATGCCAAAGCTTTAACCACACCCAAAGATATTGTCAACGGGAGTCTAGATGTGTCAGATTTGCAGGAAAACACATCACCAAAGCATGTCCTTTAAGTAAAAATGTTCCCCAAAAATGTATAAACTGTAAAGGGCAGCATCCAGCAGATTATAGAGGATGTGAAGTAGCTAAAGAACTACAAAAAATAAAAGAGAAAGCGCTACAACAAAACCATAGGATATCTGTTGAAAGGAAGCCTACTATAAATGTAGAGAAAAGTGAATCTCAAACAAACACAATAAACAATAGAAAACTTACTCATAGATCGTACAACAAAGCGATTCGGTGGGAAATAATGACGGTACCGATACCTTAATTCTTGAAAAGATTCTAAAATATATAGAAACCCTTGTGAAACAAGAAAAAAGCATAGAAGCTCTAAATATGCGCATAAATATACAAGGTACAGTGAATGAAATCACTTCCTTGATTTACTAAAATATGGGAATGAATCAAACACTTAGTCATCTAGAATGCTAATGGGATAATGCAACATATTCCAGAACTAGAAATATTTTTAAATACAGAAAAAATAGATTTATGCATAATATCTGAAAGTCATTTCACTAAAACATCATTTGCTAAAATACCTGAGTATTGATGTTATCACGCCATTCATCCAGCAGGAAAAGCGAGAGGAGGATCAACTATATTTGCCAAAGAAAACATCAAACACCACGAAGGAATAAAAGTTGAAAAAGAAATTATGCAAGTAGCAATTATCAATGTTCAACTAAATGGAAAAGAATACAATGTTTTGTACTACATCTCGTTGTTTAAACCATTAGGGTTTAATTTCATTATTGGCGGTGATTTTAACGCCAAAAATACGTTTTGGAGATCAAGACTAACAACCCACAAAGGAACGGAGCTACATATCGCAGGTCAACCAACAAAATGTATATTTTACTCTGGAGGTAAACCAACATACTGGTCTATGGATCCAAATAAAATTCCAGATCTCATAGATTTTTATGTAACAAAAGGGATATCAGAAAACTACGTATTCATAGAAGGTAGTGAAGAAATATCGCCAGATCATTCTCCTGTAATTATGACTCAGTGCAACGACTGTTAAGAAAGAGTCGTTGTCTAAATTAACAAACAATAGAACAAATTGGAAACTGTTCCAGAAACTAGTTAGTGATAATATTAATCTTCAAGTGCCAGTTAAAACTTCGGCACAATTGGAGGACCAATTAGAGCAACTTAATAATATTATAAAACCAGTAGCTTGGGATAGTACACCTGATAGTCAAAAAGGAACTCGAACACATATCAACTTCTCTTTGGAAGTTCGAGAATTGGTTAGAGAAAAAAGTAAAGCACGAAAAACATGACAGAAAAGTCGGGCCCATAAAATAAAACTATACTCAATTATCTTAGTAATAAACTAAAACTTTTAATAAAAAAAAAATAAGAATGGATCGATTCATAATTACCTTATTGGTCAAAAAGATACTGATTATTCCCTCAGGAAGGCAACAAAAAGCTTTAAAAGACCTAAAACGATCAATTAAATGTGATGATAAAACTTGGGCTAGAATCGCAAAGGAAAAAGCTGATTTGTTTGCATCATATCTTGGAGATACATACAAACCTCTCCCAAGACAAACTTCAGATGAAAACATAACACTAGTTAACAAAATTGACAGCCAAAATTATGTTTTGGCTGTCAATTTTGTTAAATAGTGTTGTTTTCACCTGTATCTTTACAAGAGTTAAAAGTTGAAATCAGCAATAACTTAAGCTCAAAAAAATCTCCTGGCTATGATCTAATTACATAACAAATAGTTAAAGCACTACCTAAAAACTAATTACGCAAGCTACTTCAAATAATTAATGCAGCCTTCACACTTAACTATGTTCCACACCAATGGAAAGTGGCAGAAGTGATAATGATATTAAAACCAAGTAAACCACTTTAATACAAAAAATCGTACAGGCCGATTTCTTTGCTTCCAACTATTTCTAAATTATTCTAAAAATTGCTGCTTAAGAGACTCAAATTAATCATAGAACAAACAGATCTTATTCTTCCCCTCCAATTCAGTTTCAGAGAAAAACATTCGACTATAGAACAGGTTCACAGAATCACAGACATAATTGAAGATGCGATGGAAAGAAAAAAATATGAAGATCAATACTCCTCATTGGCGAAAATATTAGGAGTAGCACAAGATAGTGTGTTAGGTCCAATTCTGTATATCCTATACACTAGGGATTTGCCAAATACAGATGAAACAAAGAAGATGGGACAAAGAGATGAGGAATCTAGTTAAATACAACCAAATCAATTCATGTTAAATTCACTAACAAAAAAGTTATCTGGATACCAGTGGAAATCAACTCACAGCAAGTTTCACATGCAAATACAACAAAATATATAGACATGACACTTGACGCGAAGCTTAAGTGGAAAAAGCTTGTCAAAAAGAAAAAGAAGAGCTAAACATCAAATTCAGAAAAATATACTGGCTTATAGGTAGGTATTCCGAGATATCACTACGTAATAAACTGCTGCTATGTAGGCAAATTGTAAAACCAATATGGACTTACGGTATTCAGCTTTGGGGATGCACCAAGAAGACCAATGTGGAAATAATACAATCATTCCAAAACAAAGTGTTACGTGGTATTGTAAATGCACCATGGTACATCAGAAATGATGATCTCCATAGGGACTTAAAGAAGGAATACGTCAGCTAAGAAATCAGGAAGCACGCGAGGAAACACATACTTCATCTTTATCAACATGAAAATGTCGAGATTCGTCGTATGATGGATAAAACCAACTTAGTTAGACGTCTCCTAAGAACGAGACCTCTAGAACTTGGGCAGCAACAATAAAATAAACTATTTCGGTACTAACCGGTGGGTTATATCTCCACAAAAATTGAACACCGGATATTAATGACAAATTACTAGATGAATTGTAGTTCATTTGTAATAAAACTATTAAAAAAAATAGATATGCGTTTACTTGTAAAAAATGTATGTACGCTGACACAGTTAAATGTAGGTCCGACATAATTGTGAAGTTATATGAAATTGAGATCTATAATATTAAACAAGATAATTTTACAAAATTAAAATGTATTTATCGTTTATAAAAAATATCTGTGACGCACAATTTCTGTCAAAATCATAAAATGTCAAAATAAAAGAATCTATCGTCTTAAAAATAATTACAATTTAATTATTTTGCTAAAATCGTACTCACTGAACTGCAAGAAAAAATGGGCTACACATTTTTTTTTTTGACAATTTTTACTTTTTTCTATACACTATGTTGTATGCGTATTTGATATACTTGTTTTTTCTCTCAGTTCATTTTACTTTTTTTATCCGCTTAAAAAGTAGGAAAACTAGTCAGTGTCATAATACCATAAATGGTTAACTCAATATCAATTCAGTAGTTTCATTGAATCGAAGGGTCCTTATATTTTATAGCTTAAACACTTTGACTGACATCTAGTGGCATAATCAATGCACCAGTGCATACATGATCTATTACTGCCGACATGATCTATTACTGCGATTAAAAATGTATTTTGATTTTTGACATTGTAAGGATAAGTTTATGTTTTCATCAAAATCGTTTTGTTAAAATGTCAAAGTAAAAAAATGAATAGTCCAAGCGTATATGAGAAAACGCAAAGGCAATCACAAAAAACGGCGCGGCGCGGTGCAAACGGAAATTCATTTGACAACTAAATAAAGACTTTATTTAAGTTTTTCGCGTCAAGCCAAATATCTTAAAACTAAAATTAATTCGATAAAAATAAAACATAATTAATTTTGAAAAAATAGAATTTAAATTTGAAGAATTCATTAATAAAATAAAAGATTATTTCATTAAAATTATGTAATTTTTCTGAAACGGCACGGACACATTGTGTTTGACAATCCGTAAAGTCGGCGACACAGTTAGATACGGTGAAGTGTGGTGTCATGAGATTGAACCTTAACTCTTATTTAATTCATTGAATATTTATCCGCTGGTTTGATAATTTTAACTGATTGTACCATTTTGTCCAGAATTAAAAATGTAGATATTCCAGTCATATAATTTAAATTACCGTAATTCAATTTAATATTCTTTCAAAATGATTGTAGTCCGTGGGTTCTGCTGAAGCTTGTACACCGATTAAGGGTACTTCAATTGGGCTTCCATGGCAATCGGTATAATCATAGTTATCATCATCATCATTGTCTTCTCCAATGTCAGTTACATCTTCATTGTTTCAGTTCAAAATATTGAAATAAAATTAATTAGAAATAAACCAATTAGTAACGTTAACTTCATAATGCATGAAGTTAGAGCACACTGAACCATTCGTCAATTATGAGTGTTTATTTTTATTCTTCCCAAATATTACGAACGATCCGAAACTGACTTAAAACGATTTTATTCATTACTTTCCTTCTCTTCCTTCCGTTCAATTTTTTTTATTTTTGCCATGTATTCCGAACGTATTCGAAACGAAAATAAAATAAATAAATTCGTTAACTTTCCATAGAATCGGTCGTTTAGAGATGTTAAGATACTTGCTTATCACGCCGTGGTTCCGAGTTCGATACTTGCCATTGACTAAATTTATAAATAGAAATAAATTTCTATATAATTACATCTTGAATCGGTGTCCGAATTGTGTGTAAACAAACTTTCGTTGAGCTAACCACCTACTACCTTCACCAATCCTTAACTAGTGGTTCAAAAGGTCTCCTTAGAGACGCAATATGGGACGTTTACTAGTTTAGTTTATAATTTTGAATGTATGTATTGTATTATAATTATATATTTATCAAATATGTGATTTATGTAAAGCCTTATTTAATTAATAATAAAAACATGAGCATCAACATTCTGACTATCGGATTCGTTCCCGAGCTTGTTCTTCGTATTGTTCTAGACATTCCGAAAAAGACATGTCTGTTTTAACATTTTGTTAAAACAATTGAATGTTTTAAAGATATTGGTAATATTTCTGCAGCAAAACACGACGGAATTAACTATTGTTTATCTTTTTTAGTAATTTCCGAAAGTGTACACCAACTTAAAAAGAAATTATATTATTTATTACTGAAAAAATTACTAGAAAAGATAAACAACACATTTCTACAGAATTTTCGTATGAAAGCGGCCTGATGAGTTGCCAAAATTTTTGAGCGTTGCCATAGTAAATGTGTTGCCATAGCCTGTGATTTTTAAAATAAACCTATTTTTATTTATAAAAATAAAAACCCTTTATTTACAAAGAGAAAATAAAGCCCACCCTTTACGCCAGAATTCCACAATGAAACATTTACTGACAGTAAAAATATACTGAACAAATAAAAAAAGAGACAAAGAATAAATTTATATATGGTGACAAAGACGACGAATATCTTTTTATAGCTAAATTTTATTAATTTTGACAGAAATTTCATAAATTTTTCATTGTTACAAGGAGTTCTCTTCTAATTTCATTTTATTGATTTGATTGAAGGTGTTTTTTCACAATGAAACATATTTTATATGCAAGAAAAACGTGAGATACAAATTCTCCTGTATTACGTACAGGTATTACGTCCTGAGACAGACAACTTTTGCTGCAAGGTTTGGATACAAAATAATTTTGTATTTTTTCGTTTTGTCGCCACAATTATTTACAAAAAATATAAAATCGGTGTATTTTTTATGGTTGAAAAGTGCTGCAAAATATACATGCACATAAAAATAATGTTTGGACGAGAACATATTTCTCGCACAAAAATATGCAATTTTTTTTTTTTTTTTTATAGGTAAATTCTTTTTATTTTTATTTTCAGTGTGATAAGAACTAAATGTTCTTACCACTAAATGTTGAGGTTATAAAAATTAAATAAATTTTTGATATTATTGAGATATTTTGATGATATTGTTATATTGTGTTGTAATTAATAAAAAAAATTATAAAACATATTCATCGGATCAATTTTTCAAATATATAAAATACAATAATATAAAAAAATACAATTTATTTTGGATATGAGCGAATAAATTTTTGATTTTTTTAGGTTATTTAGGGAAGACGAATTTAGCTATAAAAAAACAAGAAAAAAAACAGTTTTCTTTGTCGCTCAAGTGGAATTTAACACTATCTTTCTTTTTTTGGTTTGGCTGCAGTTTTTAATGTTTGGATGCAGAAAAAATATGTTTCACTGTGGAAAAACACCATGAGTTAATTTTTTTCTGCCAAGACATTTTTTTCTCTAATTAACCCTTACTAAATAATATTATTTTCGTACAGAATTCAATTAATTTATTTTTTCAAATGGATTATTTAGTGCATAAAGTAGTTGAAGTAATGTAACAATACACATTAAAATATTAATTAAGTAATTGTTTAATTAAAATTAGTTTTCAAAATTATATTTATGTATTAATATTTAATATCGAAAATTGACAATAAACAAAATTTCGCCAGTTAATAAATAATTTTTTAACTCTTTAAAAAATGGATATATGTAAACTTTACAAAATATTATGTAAACATTTGTGTAATCTAAAAACAAATTAAATTATTTTGCCCATAAAAATGACGCACAATTAAATTACTTTAGTGTGCGTATAAATATTTTACATTCGTATACAAATTTAACGTTGATGTGTTAGTTTACTGCCATAAAAAATACTACATTCCTTAATATTTATGGCAGTAAACTAAGACAGTCGTAATTTCCCATAATAGTTATGGCAGTAAACTAATACAATTTTTTTTTGTGTATACAATTTTACTGACATCCCGTTTACACAACCAATAAATTTATATTTTTCTCTCATTTTAAAAATACTGACAGTAAATGTTTCATTGTGGAATTCCCGCTTTTATAGTTTTTTACATTTTATACAAAAGTCACTAATTTTAAAATTTATTTTCTCATTTCAGGATAATTTTTAAACAAAATCACCAACAATAAAATTATAATAAGATCATTGTGATAGTATAATTAAGTGACTGTAGTAGTATAAAGTAAATATTTATTAATTTTGTTTGCTAATATGAAAAAAAAATTAAATTAAAACTACATATTCACATTTGGAAATTCCATAATGTTTTGTTCCGAAATCAACAAAGTCAAAAAGCACTATTTTTATGTGTTAAGTAGGATCGAGCTATTTTGTGATTTTGTTTCAATTATTATACATATTAATATAGTTTTATTAGAAAATAAATTAAATAATATAATGTTTTCTTCGAGGAGGAAAGACATTTTTTAAATGTAATAATATCCAACACAATAAATATTAATCACAACACACAATTATTTGTAACTTAACCTTTTACCTAGTTGTTATACAACAAAAAATAATTACAAATTATAATTTAAAATATAAAAAAATTATTCCTTTATTTAATTTAATCTGTAAAAAAAAATTCAAAAATTATTTTATGTTATTAATAATAAAAATACCAATCCATATGTTAGTGCGATTACAAATAGTCAAAAAATTAAAATTGTAAAAGATTTAACAAAATTACAAAAAAAAAAAAATATTTAAGGCATTTGATAATAGTTCACAATAGTGTCTGAATATATACAGAATAAATTAGTACCATCTCTTTCTAATTTAAGAAAGAGAATGGCTAATACAATATCCAACATAAAAATGACAAACCCGCTTCGGGGGCTTGTTAGTAAAAGAAGGAAAAGGTATCAAAAAGATGGATATAATCTTGATTTGGCATGTAAGTAAATTTCTTTTTATTTATCTTTATGTATTTTGTAGTTTTTGTAACATTATACTTTGGGTGTCATTTAAGAATATATAAAAGTTTTATTTTACTTGATATACCTCTAAATATTTGTGATAATATCATGTGTTTTATACTGTATCAAGCGGTCTCAAAACACTTGCTTAAACTATCTATAATTACTTGCTTAAAACCTTATATTGTAATTAGTATTGATAGTTTGTCACGTTCACCATTGAGAATGATATTTCATTAATTAAGTCTTCTCGATGATTAGGAAGACTTTTATTTTTAAAATGTTAAATTTAAAGAGCATAAACTTTCTTTACCGATACCTTATTTTGGGATTAACATAATTTATTTATAAATATTCTAAAATAATTTCTTCCTTGTAGTTTATTATTTATTTAAGGCGAATTCAATGTTACGTTCATGAGTTCGGCAGTTTTTTTAACCAGTAGTATTCGTTAAAAATGCCACATTTTTTCTTCTTCAGTTTTTTAAAAAGATGGTTTAAATCCATTTTTTTTTTATAAGAAGAGTGTTTACAATTGAATTGAGGAAAAACGCATCTTGTGTTCAGTACTGATTTTGAAATGCAATTAAGCAGAGAGCTTCACGTGAGTCTTAAAACACGAAATGATTTGTAGCAAACATGATATGTAGCCCAGGTTGGTCATTAAAAGGTTCTAAATTGAAAAAAACTAGTACCTTATAACGACGGCGGTTGACGTCATTATTTTAATTATTCAGATGTAGATGTTGTGCGAAGCAAAGCTCAGTTTCGATCTGATGAGGAATCATAATAATTTTTGTTAAAAATTATTTGTCATCTCATCAGGCCATGGCGACCGAGTGCTATGTGTAATAGCTACTTTACGCTCTATATATATTTATGTACAGTGTACATGTAGCGTTAGCAAATTATATGGAATTGCACGAAATATCTGAATAATTTTAATTGTGTGTGTAGCGATGGTCGCTACAACCTTATAGTACTTTACTAGCATCTTATTTGTAGAATCTTTAGTTTTGGTTAAAAAATTGCATTTTTTTACTTTTTAAGCCAAATTTATTTAAATTAAACAGAAATTAGACAGAAAGGAGCGCTTTAATACGTTTGACCTACTAAGTTTGTCGCTTAAGCTGTGTTGCTTTCACAAAGCCGAAAAAGATTACAACAAAAATTGCATTGTATAAAGCCGAATCGGCTTTATTTCTAAGCCAAAATATTATTTGGTTTAGAGGAAATAAAACCATTTTATTGTTATGGTGTTCACCACAAGTCGGTAATTTTTTTTCAAATTTATTATTTAAAACCATATTTAAAATCACAGAAACTATCATCACATCACACGATTCGTGTATATACATTTTTTTTTACATAAAAGTATATAAAAAAAATTTGACATAAACTTTTTATAACCAAAACAGAAAAATTAAAATGCGCATAAAGCCAAAAGCTACTGCTTTGAGATATTAAAGTAAAACTAGCTTAGCTTAATGAAAGCAACACAGCTTTTAATACGTTTGTACTAAAGGATTACAAAAATGAAAATCTTATTTTTTCATTTTTTTGCATTAGAAGTGGTAAAAAATGAATAGATGAGACTGTTTGAGCTATAGTTATGGAATTGGAAAACATTTTGTAAAATGTTGTATTGCATATGTTGCTTTTTAGTCCCTGCGTATTCTGATTTAGGGTACATAATCAAAATGTAAAGAGTTTATGGTACCTTTGAATTTACACCATTAAAAAACCCTTCAGGTGTATTAAAAAAAATCGTTCTAGCAGATGTCTTAAAAGTACCTCCTTCATGAGCTAACAGTCTCTTTCCATGGCAGAGAGCAAAGCAGTTCCATTCGCAGATCCATTTGATTTTTGAAATTTTATTTAATGAGGATATTTATTTTATTGGTTTTGCTCATTAAACCAGTAATGATTCTTCCGCAGGTTCACTTACGAACACTTTGTTACGACTTCTAATTCTCCTAAATATACAAGTTCAGCTTACTTTTGTAATATAGCCTAAACACAAGGAACTTCACAGTTATCACCTCTGAGGACCTCATTAACATATTCAATTGGTAATAACAATTGGTATTCAATTGACGACGAACGGTGTGTACAAAGGACAGTGATGTTATTAAATTCCAGGTTTATGTGAACAATTTCAGTCCAAAATCCTAGCCAAGAAAGTGGTTCAGCGGTTACCCGATCTTTTTAAACAAAGATCTATTTGTCGAGATTTGTTTATTATAGACAGAAGTGCCCTATTCAAACAAACCTCCTAATACGACGTTTCTGGATTTATAAAAACATTTTTGTTATATGATTTAGCTTTTAATAATCTTAAGACGGTCCATGAAATGCAATTATTTAACTTTTAACCATTCGCCCAAACTAAATATTCTACAAACAAGACGCTTTAATTTTTTAAATTTGGTACTCTAGTTTAGTTTAGTTGGCTAAACTAAACATAATTTCTTTAGACTTATTGGAAGCTCTGCTTAGGGTCTTTGTGAATGTGTTAAAAACATGTTAAAAATGAAAATTTTGGCAGCTAAAGTTAATTTTTTTTTTATTCACCACAAAAAATTTATAAAAAATTTAACGTGGTAAAAACCGTCTATAAATTTTGACAAGTGAATTTAAAAAATCATAACCTCATTTTTGACAAAATTACTGTGGTTAGTTATAAAATAATAAAATTAAAATCATAGTTGGCGTATATTAATTATATTTTATTGGGAATTTTACAACAACAATATCATTCCGTCTGGTTTAATTTCAAACCAACTTTTTGTTGGTTTTATATTGAAATAAGGGAAAATTTTTCATTTTATTAATACAATATTTGTAAAAGAAAACATCAAACACCACGAAGGAATAAAAGTTGAAGAAAAAATTATGCAAGAAGCGACTATCAAAGTTCAACTAAATGGTAGAAAAGAATACTATGTTTCCTCAATCTATTCTCCGCGGCATAATCTAAATACATCGCACTACATCTCGTTTCATCATTGGTGGTGATTTTAACGCCAAAAATACGTTTTTAAAATCAAGACAACCCACAGAAGAAAGGAGCTACTTAGCGCAGGTCAAGCAACAAAAAGTTTATTTTACTCTGGAGGTAAACCAACATACTGGCCTATGAATCCAAATAAAATTCCAGATCTGATAGATTTTTATTTAACAAAAGGGATATCAGAAAACTACGTATTCATAAAAAACAATGAAGGACTATCGTCAGATCATTCTCCTGTAATCATGACTCTTAGTGCAATGAGTGTTAAGAAAGAGTCATTGGCTAAATTACCAAACAATAGAACAAATTGGAAACTTCCAGAAACTAGTTAGTGATAATATTAATCTTCAAGTGCCAGTTAAAATTTCGTTGCTTGTTGTAAAATATTATACAACAAGCAGCTTGGGATAGTACGCCTAATAGTCAAGAAGAAACTCCAACACATATCAACTTCTCTTTGGAAGTTCGAGAATTGGTTAGAGAAAAATGTAAATCACGAAAAACATGGCAAAGAAATCGGGTCCCACAAAGAAAAACGATACTCAACTATCTTAGTAATGAACTAAAACTTTTAATCAAAGAAAATAAGAATGAATTGTTTCATAATTACCTTACTGGCCTTAGTGGTCAAAAAGATACCGATTATTCCCTCTGGAAGGCAACAAAAAGCCTAAAAACATCTAAAACGCAAGAACCTGCAATTAAATGTGATGATGGAACTTGAGTTAGAAGCGCAAAGGAAAGAGCTGATTTGTTTGCATCTTATCTTGAAGATACATTCAGCCCTCTCTCAAGACAAACTTCAGATGAAAACATAACACTAGTTAACAAACTTGACAGCCAAAGCATAAAACCTGTATCTTTACAAGAGTTAAAAGTTGAAATCAACAATAACTTAAGCTCAAACAAATCTGCTGGCTATGATCTAATTAGAAGACAAATAGTTAAATACCTGAAACAGGATTACGAAAGCTACTTCAAATAATTAATGCAGCATTCAGCCTTAGTTATTTTCCACACCAATGGAAAGTGGCAGAAGTGATAATGATACCAAAACCAAGCAAACCACCTAATGACAAGAAATCGTACAGGCCGATTTCTTTGTTTCCAACTATTTCTAAATTATTCAAAAAATTCATTGATCATATTCCTCCCCACCAATTTGGTTTCAGAGAAAAACATTCGACTATAGAACAGGTTCACAGAATCACAGACAAAATTGAAGATGCGCTGGAAAGCAAAAAAATATGTTCAAGTATTTTCTTGGATGTAGCACAAGGTTTCGATAAAGTATGGCACAGAGGACTAGAATTTAAACTGCATCGAGATCTACCAAAGTAGTTTTATCAGATTCTAAAATCTTACTGAGCTGATCGTCATTTTAGGGTAAAATATGAAGATCAATGCTCCTCATTGGCGAAAATATTAGCAGAAGTAGCACAAGGTAGTGTGTTAGGTCCAATTATGTATATCCTATACACTAGAGATTTCCCAAATACAGATAGCAAAATTTGTTTGCATATCAAAATTTGCTGATGACACGCAATCTTAGAAATTGGCAACTATGTAGAAGAAGCAACGAGAAAAATGCAAATACCCACTAACACATTGAGTAACAGGACAAAGAGATGGCAAATCTAGTTAAATGAAACCAAATCAATTCATGTTCAACTTCACTAACAAAAAAGTTAACTGGATAATAGTGGAAATTAATTTACAGCAAGTTTCACATACAAATACAGCAAAATATCTAGGCATGACACTTGACGCTAAGCTTAGGTGGAAAGAGCAAGTTAAAAATAAAAAAGGAGAGCTTTACATCATATACAGAAACATGAACTGGCTTATAGAGGTAGGTATTCCGAGATATCACTACATAATAAACTGCTGCTATATAGGCAAATTCTAAGGACCTACGGTACTCAGCTTTGGGGATGCACCAAGAAGACCAATTGATTGATTGATTTTGATTGTATGGCCAAGCATTAAGCAGGAAATCCGGGAAAGCTCCGGGCCCACCGTACACCCGTTTTTACAAATTCTTCGAAGTATAAGATAGGATTTAATTTATTGAGATCGACCCTGTTACAGAAACCTTGGCGGCCAATAGTTAGTAAATTCAATGTAAAGTAGTGAAAGGTAAGGTATGTTAGTAATGACCGAATTGGTCCGGTTTTCCGGTAGCCTATATTCCAACTACTGTTAGCGTAAGACAATCACAATTTTATTGAACTGCTCTGCATTCTGTCATCTCTTATCAGCAACTCCAGTATGCCGCCATTTATCTGTAATCTGCAATGGTTCCCTGAAAACAAAATCTATAAATGAACTAATTGCTCTTAGCCGTAGGCTAATCTGAAATTACAAATTAACTAATTCTTACTATAATGACATAATTATATAATAATATAATTCCTACAAGCCATATGCTGTAATAAATTGTGTTAGTTTTTGCTCGAAAATTACTAATGACTCTGAAAATATTAATTAATTAATTGATAATATAATAATATAATTTCTGCAAGCCGCAGGATGTAATAAATTGGACTATTATTTTTTGACTGAAATTTACAATTAATTAATTTATTACATTTATAAAAATATGAAATTATAAAATTATAAAATAATATAAATTAAATTTTATAAAATTTGATTAAATATTACAAAATCAATTTTTTTAAAATCTAATTTGTATAAATTTTAAAATCTTGTGTCAAATAAAATGTATATAAATTAGAGTTTTGGTGATTATATGACGTATTTGTCGTAAAGCGGTTAATCACAATAAATACGTCATATAATCGCCAAAAATCTAATTTATATACTCTTTATTTGACATAAAATTTTAAAATTTATACAAATTAAATTTTAAAAAATTGATTAAACATTACAAATCAATTGAATTAACCGCTTTACGTCAAATACCACATTAAATAGTGTGCGTAATTTTGAGATAAAAATGTTAAATAGTGGTAGTAAGAATAAGAAAATTAAACATTTTTTTATATGGATCTTGATAGCACCAATACACTGAATTGTGTATGTTTTGTTTATCTTTGTCAACAAAAGTTAGAAGACGGTTGGTAATAGAGAGGGTTTGGTATTAATCAAAACCTTCTCTATTATACAAGCATTATTCAATTTCTATTTAATATTTTTATTTCTTATGTTGATTTCGATTGATTTTTTCCCCTCTTTAACAGAGCACTCTGATTTTGTAAGTCAATCGAACAAAAAACCGGAGTACCCTTTTTTATGTATGTATTTGTGTTTTTTGTCAAAAATTTGACAATCTCGTCTGTTAACATCTGGAACAAATAATCATAAAATTATAATTTTCATTTTAGTTTTAAAACGAAACTCCCTTTATTTTAAAATGTTAAATATTTTGTTAATTTGTCCATTTTTTAAAACAATAGAAATACCATATATAATTAAATAGCATCAATAAAACTAGTTGTAAAGATGACTAGTCATAAGATGACGTTATATTTGATGAAGGGGATGATGAAAAAACACAATTCTGAAAATTTCATCCATTTTAATCACAATTTATAAAACGCTTTTATAAAAAATTTTAAAATCACAAATGTTCAATGATGTTTCAAACACAATTGACCAATGAATCGTAATTCGTAAATGATGAAAAAACAGAATAACAGCTGAATGACAGTAAAGTTATTAGTATTGGAGTAAAAGAGGGGTAAATCCATCGAAAAACTCGGAGTAGATAAAATCACTCGGTGCAAAAAAAAACTTGCACTGAGTGCTGTCAGAGTAATTTTTTAATGGTCAATCGAACGTTATCAGAGTACTCTTTTTACCCTTTTTGCACTCAGTGCAAGTTTTTAAAATCAATCGAAATCCACATAAGTTTCGCACACTATTTAATGTGAATGGATAAATGAGAATTTTTTCGTCTCTTTTTTTGTTATTTGTGTTTTTGTATAGGTAAGAGATAACATCCATTTTGCTTTTTAATTTTTTATTTTTGACAATTTTTACTCTTTTTTGTTTTATAGTATGGGATTGTTTATTTTATAACTATGACAACTATGACTATATTCTAAATTATAGTTGTCTATTCTAAATCATATATCGACACGTTTTTTACTTACAATACATTCTCATGTGTATATGATTAAATATCATGAGTATGCAAAGAATCAAAACCAACACTATTGTATATGATACAAGCCATGAAGCTTGGCTAAGTAAAACATATTATGACTACTATTTGGCTATGTGTTAAAGAATTTGACTACAGTAAAAATCGAAACAAAAAATTATATTTCGCACTGTCCATACTCCTCTAAATTTAAAGTACATAACATTTCTACAAAAAAAAAAACGAAACAAAAATTATATTTTGCACTGTCCATTCTGCTCTAAATTCATAGTATATAGTATAGTATATAATGAAGTAAATAATAATAATACTTCTCTCTCGTTAAATAATAAATTTGTTTTTTGCTTTGTCATAAAGAGCGCAACATACTGTTGTTCCATCATTCGTATTCTTTTTTTATTTACATCAAAGCATATAATAAAAGTATATACAAATTATACTACGTCACAACACTAATACTTAGGTATAGTAGTCACTTTTTGGCATAAGTATCGCAACTTCATGGCTTGTATATACATTTGTGTTGGTTTTGAAAGAATACAGAATGCATGCGTATGCTTGTAGTAAAGAGGATTTTGTCGCACACCATTGAATCTAAATTTATAAATGATCATTTTACGCGTATCATATATGATACATCTAATATAGGGTCCGTTCGATTTCTGTTAACATTTTTTTTCCTGTAACAATTTTGACAGCATTCTGCATGCAACCAAATTATTCTGATTATTATAGAATAATTATTTATACGAGGAAAAGTGCAGTGATAATTATAAAAATATAAAGACAGACCATTGCTTGGCCATGTTGTCACTTGTGCAATTATCATCTCTATACCGTAAAGTTAAATAATTTGTTGAACGATGCATATATAGATCCCAAAATATTGTTGATGCCCCTACTAAATCCTGTAACTTATGTCACTGGCCAACCACAGAAAACTAATAATATTTCCATCTTGGATAATAAACTAGGTTATTAGTGATAATAAGATTTTTTGGCAAGAATTACCAATTTCATGAATTGATTGAAATTCTTAGGTGCATTCTGCTTATTAAATCGTCAAAATAGAATTAATAATGCTGTGGGTGGAAAGCACGGTATACATTATTGGTCGCCAAAATACAATCAATATAAATCCATAACATTACAGATACAGTGTAAAGCACAATTCATTTTAGAGTACGAGGTGAAATACCTATATTGTCACGAGATGTACGTTAGTACATTTCGCACCTGTTTCTGATTTCCACGAGTTATTCACATTAAATTCATATATCCAGATGTGATCATAAATAAACTAATAAAGCCATATTTGAAATTAATCATAGTGTTAATTAATTTAAAATTGTTACAATTTATTTGAAACGTCACAATTACAATAGTCAAAATTATTACAGAATTCGAACAGGAAACAAGCTCATTACTAAATATGGAAGAGACAATTATTTCACTCACGTCAAATAGACATATATTCAAAAGTGGAGTTATATTTTAACCGTTTGATAGTTTTATTTTAACTAAATGTGAACATAAAAATAAACCACGAGGTATTCCGTTGGAAATGGATGTACTATATTTAATGAATTGCTGATAGTTATTTTTGTTATGCTTGAGACGAGTATCATAAATATCTTCCGTTTTTGCAACCATGGAAGCCTTTCGTATAATTTGATGAAATGACCTCAGCTAATAAAAATGACATGCTACTCGTATAATACTATACTAGAACCGCAAAAAAGTTGTTAGAACATTATTTACTTAGATAATGAATTAGATAATTTATTTAATTATTGATTTATTTTAAATTAATTTTGAATGATGTATTTTAAACATTATACAATGTGAAATAATGTTTATAAGTTTAATTTGAATTAAATTAATTAATTTGACAACCAATTTCTAATATTCTATATTTAAATTTTATTTTCAGATATTCAACCTAATTTAATAGCAATGGGGTTTCCTGCTGAAAAACTAGAAGGAGTTTATCGTAATCACATCGATGAAGTTTATAAGTTTTTGGAACACAAACATTCGGATGTATATAAAATTTACAATTTATGTTCCGAGCGGAGTTACGATTGCAACAAATTTCATAGTGTAAATATTTCGATTTCGTTTTAAGATTAAAAAATTTTAATATACATTAATTTATAGAGGGTTGGAAAATATGGATTTGATGATCATAATCCACCACGAATAGAATTAATACAAGAATTTTGTAACGATGTTCACGAGTGGTTGAGCGCTGATCCAAATCACGTAGCAGCAGTACATTGTAAAGCTGGTAAAGGCAGAACTGGAACTATGATATGTTGTTTCATGTTACATGACAATTTATTTGAGACTGCGGAACAGGCGTTACATTTCTACGATGAAAAACGAACACACGATAAAAAGGGTGTTACTATACCGTCACAAATACGCTATGTAGAATATTATGCTAAATTATTAAGATCCGGTAAAAAGTATGCGCCACTGGCGTTACAAATATGTGAAATTGTTCTATCGCCGCCACCAATACTTAATAGTTATCAGGGACCAGTGCATTATAGTATATTGGATATGTCAGGAAAAAAGGTAAATAGAGCTTTCTTATTTTATAAGTTTTGGATTCGTATCTTGTTTCTTAATATATTTTTTAGGATAAACTCGACATTTTTTTTAATTTTCAGATTTTTAAAGTTCCAAAATTTATCTCTTTTAAACAATTCTGACTCTATATTCCAGATAAATCAATATTTATTTATTTCATATTCTTGACAATATTTTTATACATTGATTTGGTAATTGTAATTGAATTTAAGTGATTAAACCATATGGCCTTTTCATCTTAATTATTAATTTATTTAATTATTAATTTTGACACATGCAAAAATGTGACCGTGTAATATAACTACAATTTTAATTTTATTAGTTTTATATATTTTAAGGAAAATTTGTTAAAAACCTTATATCTTTCATATTTTAAAATTTAAACTTTAAACTAAACCCTTACAACTAAGACTATGTTGGTTTAACAATATAGAATTTTTTTAAAAAATGATCAACTTTTGATGTGACTATTATTTGTAAAGTTATTCAGGCTATAACTGTGTAGTGAGCTCATTTAACAATGGGTTGAAAATCCATAATAGCTTGGCGTTAAATTTAATAGTAATATTGTTAATAATGTGTTTAGCTAAAGGTAAATTAGAAATGCGAGATAATTGTTTGGTAGAAAAACTTCGGGGAAGTCCAAACATTAGTTTAATACAACGATTTTGGATTATTTGTATTTTCTTTTTAAATATATTAGCACAATTTGCCCAGACAGGCGTTGCATAAAAGATCTTACTGCATATTATTGTTTTGTAGTTAAGTATTTTATTTTTTATCGTTAACTTGGAATAAGCTAAATATAACCTCTTATATATCAATAAGCTTATATATCAATAAGCTATATAACGTCTTGATTAATTTTTCACGGGACTCAACGAAATGTTGTCTAAAAGTTAACCGTTTGCCTAAAGTTAAACCGGGCTTATCTTAGAGAATCACTACAGTTTAGTGGAATATCATTTATCTTCAAATCTTGGTTAGTTGGTAGGTTCCATTTTTGCATATTTCCTGGTCATAAAAATGGCTTAGGTAATTTTAATAGCCCACTTTTCATTATAGTCTAACAGATTATTATGGTCAGTTGTAATTTTACTAATATATCATTTAGATTTTCTGAAGAATAATAAATTATGGTATCATCCGCATATAAGCATATTTGAACATTATCGAAAATGATTTGTGTTATGTAAGGAGTAGAAATAGAATACAATAGCGGTAATAGTACTGCGCCTTGGGGAACCCCGGATTTAATATTTTGATATTAGGATTTTTGACCCTGACATGCAACATGAAACCTTCGGTTTTCTAAAAATGATTTTATAAGGTTTATAATATATATAGGAAATTTGAATTGTATTAATTTATAAATTAACACTTCATGCCATACTTTGTCGAAAGCTTTTTCGATATCAAATAATATAATCCCTGTAGATTATATTTATTTTTTTTATATTTGTGGTTATTCTAAGAAGCTGATGGCTTGTTGAGTATTCTTTCCTAAACCTTAAATAATAATATTTCACTTCAAGTGGTTTTCGAGCTTAATGTAAATAAGTTTTTCAAAAATTTTTCCAAATGCATTAAGTGGACTAATATTGGTCTATAGCTTTCTATAAATACATCTATACATCTTTTCCATGTTTAGGAATAGGAATAACTTTCGCTATTTTCCAAGCATTGGGAAAGTAGCTAGCTTTGATGCAGGCATTAAATATGTAAGACAAATGCACTATGCATCTTTTCAGGAGATGTTTTATAATTTTATTATTAATTAGATCTGGACCTGGAGATTTAGCACTTTTCACATTTCTTATAACTTGGATTATATCTTTTGATTTGATTAATTCTAACGTACAAAATGTATGAGTGATATTGTTACTACTAAAAAAGTTGGGATCAGAAAGAACTGCTTGCAATTGACTACTTGTGTTGGATGAGTTATCTTCACAAGTTTCTTTAAAATATTTAGATAAACTGTCCGCTGTTTCTTTGTCAGTAATGATTCGTTTTGTGGAATTATTGTTTGTATTTTGAATTAGTGTAGGTATTGATTTTTGCTTTTTCCGAAGAATTTTAGAGATTTTCCAAAGTTGTTTATTATAATTATCTGGACCTTTTGCTATGGTTTGCAGGAAACTATTGAATTTATCATTTCTTAATTTTTGAATCTTATTTTGTGTATTTTTATTTTGTTGGTTTACTATTTGTTTTAGCATAGTATCCCTACTTCTTTGTCATTGTCTCCTTCTAATGCTTCTTAATCTTTGTAAAAGAGTTATTTCATTAGTAAGAACTAGTGGATCATTGTTATTTATTTTAATTGTCTTTTTTTGGGGGATTGCTATTTTTTCGGCTACGTAGATAATTTTGTTTAGCCTACTAATACTAAGATCGATTGAATCAATACATGACATGCTTGTACTATAAAAAGGAGAATTTTGGGACAAGTTAATTTGCCTATTTATAAAAAATTTATGTTTAATCCAGTCTGCAGAAGAATAATCTAGAAAATATTTTTTAGATATTCTAGTTATATTTGTGTTTATGATTTCAAAATATATAGGTAGATGATCAGAAGACAGTTTTCGAAGGGTGTTCGCTTGTGTAGCGTTTACATAATTTGTAAGAACAATATCTAAAGTAGACAATGTTCTTGAATTTGTCGGAAAATGTGTTGGATTGTTTGGGTATTGTACTATAACATTTCCAGAATTTTGTAGATTAAATAGTGTATTTCCTGTGCGATTGCTTCGTGGAAAACCCCAAAGTGAATGTTTAAAATCACCACATATAAAATAATTACCCGAGGCGTTTGTCAGTTTTTCCAAATCAGCATCATATTTGATTAAAGACTAGTTGTTGGAGCCATCGGAAAGTATGCTGCTATAAAAGTAAATATTCCTAAAGTTGTAGAGATCTACATGCCTATAGCTTTAATGATTTTTAAATTAAACGACGGCAATAGTTTATGCTCAATATCATTTTTAATCACGATACAGACTCTACCCCCTTTTCTACCCAATCTATCAAGTCTATATATTTTATAAGCATTGCATATAAATTATGTATATTTGTAAGCCAAGTCTTAGTATTAATGCAATATGTATATTGTTATTCAAAAGAAATGTGAACATTTCATCTCTTTTATTAAAAAGACTATGTTCATTCCAAACCATTGCGTTAATGCTCATTTTATTTAAAATTACCTAAATATTTTATTGATAATCTAGTAATTACCATAAATTGATAATTTTTTGTTATGCATTGAGAAAGGCTAGTTACTATTTCGTTTATTAATGAAAAAATTTCTTCTGGTTTAAACAGATCATAATTGTTATTGTTATTTATGTTAAATGTATTGTTATGATACGGGTTTTTGATATTACCTATTGGTTTTGGTGTATTGTTTCGTTAGTTTTAAAGAGTGAGTCCAATTTGTGATGCATCTTTGTTTTGACCGGTGGCTTTAGTTCTGGAAATGAGTTGTGATCAAATGTTGGTACATTATTTCTTATTTTATTTTTATTGAACAATAAGTTGTTCCGTGGCCGTACATTTGACAACACCTACATTGAGTTGGTTTGTTTGTTAAGTTGTTGTATTTGTAGATACCAACAATAATATTATTTATGAGTTTAATTTGTTTCAACTGTTGTAATTTGACGTTATTTTTATTGAAATAGATCAGATGGAATTGGATTTTGTTAGTGTCTGTTTTATTATAAATTGTTGTAATATTAATTATATCATTTTTGTTGATTCCATTTGATTTTATTGGAACATAATCCTGTTATAATTACTCTCAGTGGCTTGTTCCACAATTTACCATAGGTGTAAAACTCAATATTCTTCGCAATAAGTTCTGTGTTAACCTTAGGAAGCTCTGCAGCATCAAGAATTGTTAGTTTTACGCCGATACTGATATGTTTTATTCAGTAATCATTAATTTTTAGTGATTTAAGTAGGATTATAATGTTACTACATAATTGATTGTTTATAAACTACAATTGATGGAATAAACAATTTTTGTTTCTATTTCTGGAACATTTTAAGGTCAACATTATCTGCTTACTCACCAAATGAATTAGTAGTTGTTAACATGTTATCACAACTATTTGTTTTTATTATTATGTAGAGTTTGATTCATAATAATCTGTTTGTTATTTTTTTTGGCAGCCATTAAATCATTTAGAGACCTTTTTATTTTGAACCTCGTGTTTTTATAGGATATGGTGCAGTTTAATCATCAGATGATAATTGTCTCTTAAATAGAATTTTAAGGCCGTACTTCACTTTTATTCCACTTTAATATTATGCACAATACAAAATGTATATGATTCACTTATAAAATAATGAATTACTGCACTTTATTTATTTTTTATTTTTTATATTTTGTTTTGATAAATTTTAACAATTTAAGAAATACGTCCGCATTGTTTAAAAGTACAAACTAGAATGATATCAAATATAATGTTTCATAATAAAAAATACATCGTATGCAACAAAAATTAAGGGATCCTTTTTTGGAAAATGTTGATATCCATAAAATGCCTCGTATCTGTTATTTTAAAAGCCATGATATCTTATTTTATTACCCTGCTTACTATTTGAATTTGTATGGGAAAACCCAAAACTACATAATATGAAAATAACATAAACTACTATTTTAATATTCTATTCCTTCTTTCTGTAAATTGGCCAGGTGTTTTCCGATAATTGGGTTTCGTTTACCTAACTCTTTTGAATATTTTTTCTATTTGAATTATCGCAACTAAGATTTATGATAGAAATCTATGAAATATTAGGCGTCTTGTTTAACCTTTTATGAAAAAAATATTGCAAACAATTATGAAATATTAAAAACAAAAACCTCGTTTTTTTTAGTTGTAACATCGAATTGTAAGTCGAACTAGTAACTATTTATACAATCATACAAACCATGGTACTACGCGTACATGTAATTCAATATAATATTTGTAAAAATAAATGTTGCTTTTCCTTTGCTTTTGTTTTTTTTTTGCTTTTGTTCTCGATCGATTTAATTTTTAACATGTTCATTAATTTTTGATTTGATATGAAAGTTCGTAATCGCTGATTGTATATCTCCCGTTCGGCTGCACTTCTTCAGGTTTTCATGTCAAAATATAATCTTGAAAATTTTTTTTATATTTATTTTGTTTCGTATTTATCGATGAAACATACGTAAATCGAAACCACGTGTGAATTTATAAGCGCTTATTTACCCACAATTTAAAAGTTTAAATGAACTGCACATTTCAATTAAATTAATATACAATTTGCTCATCATTAAAATGTTGAAAATATCCTCATCGTTTTCAGCTACCGTAGGAATGTATTGTTCCTTAATTTTTTGAATAGGACCTTTATATTTTTTGAAAAGAAAGAACAAAATTATTATAATTATAATAATGGTAATTAGAGTTGATGTTCCTATCGTATGTGCATATGTTATAGTTTTCTTTTGTCTTTGATGAATTTCTTCCAAATTTTTGATTGTATTTTTAGTTAAATATGGTGTGACTAAAACAATTTTTACAATTTTTTTAATTTTTTTATATGGAGTTTTGATAGTTACTAATACATCTAAAGTATATATTTTCTACTAATACATTTTAAAAATATATGAGAATATGTGCCAACGAAAATTTCAATACGGCTTGTAGTAAAGCGGGTTTTGAGCAAAACAAAAACCCTCTTTACTACAAGCCGTATTCATTGCATACTCATGCTATTAATCATATACACATGAAAATGTATTGTAAGTAAAAAAACGTGTCGATATATGATTTAGAATATAGTGTAAAATAAAATAAACATTTCCATCCTATAAAACAAAAGAGAGTAAAAATTGTCAAAAATAAATTGAAAAGGCAAAATTGATGTTATTTTTTTCCTATACAAAACACAAATAACAAAAAAAAAAAAAGAGACGAAAAAATTCTCATTTTGCCATACATATTAAATAGTGTGCGTAACTTAGAGATATAAATGTTAAATAGTGGTAGTAGGAATGCAAAAACGTCACTATAGAAAGACACCAACCAAAATCAACACTATTATTTAATTATACAAGCAAAACCAACACTATTGTATATTATACAAGCCATGAAGCTTGGTTAAATAAAACATATTATGACTACTATTTGGCTATGTGTTAGTGAATTTGACTACAATAAAAATCGAAACAAAAAATTATATTTCGCACTGTCCATACTCCTCTAAATTCAAAGTACATAACATTTCTACAAAAAAAACGAAACAAAAATAAATTATATTTTGCACTGACAATTCTGCTCTTAATTCATAGTATAGTATATAATGAAGTAAATAATAATAACAATACTTCTCTCTCTCGTTAAATAATAAATTTGTTTTTTGCTTTGACATAAAGAGCGCAATATACTGTTGTCCCATCACTCGTATTCATTTTTTTACATCAAAGCATATAATAAAAGTATATACAAATTATACTTCGTCACAACATTAATACTTAGGTATAGTAGTCACTTTTTGCAGAACCCTCTTTACTACAAGCCGTCTTGTAACTTTCGTTGACCAAAACCAACACAAATGTATATACAAGCCATGAAGTTGCGATACTCATGCCAAAAAGTGACTACTATACCTAAGTATTAGTGTTGTGACGTAGTATAATTTGTATATACTTTTATTATATACTTTGATGTAAATAAAAAATGAATACGAATGATGGAACAACAATATGTTGCGCTCTTTAAGACAAAGCAAAAAACAAATTTATTATTTAACGAGAGAGAGAAGTATTGTTATTATTATTTACTTCATTATATACTATACTATATACTAATAATTTAGAGCAGAGTGGACAGTCGCAAAATATAATTTTTGTTTCGTTTTTTTTGTAGAAATGTTATGTACTTTGAATTTAGAGGAGTATGGACAGTGCGAAATATAATTTTTTGTTTCGATTTTTACTGTAGTCAAATTCACTAACACATACACCCAATAGTAGTCATAATATGTTTTACTTAGCCAAGCTTCATGGCTTGTATAATATACAATAGTGTTGGTTTTGCGTTGACACATATTCTCATTTATTTTTAAAATGTATTAGTGGAAATATATACTTTAGATGTTTTAGTAACTTTCAAAATCCATATATAAAAAAATATAATTTTCTCTTTAAATAACGCACACCATTACCATAGTTGAGTATTTTTCACGCACACCATTAACATAATTGAGAATTTTTCTCTCTACTTGTGGTATTAAACGTCAAATTTTGATTTATTTGTTTAGTGAATGATGTGAATTGTGAAATTTTCAAGTTAAATTTATTAATTATTTTTATATAATATATTTTTGTATTAATATATATATTAATATAAATATTAATATATATATGTTAATACAAAAATATATTATATAAAAATAATTTATTATTTTTATTTAATATATTTTTATATTAATATTTAATATATTTTTATATTATTATTTCTATTAAAATCTATCGTGCGGTGTAATTAGTAATGTATACAGTGTTTAAATAATAAATAACATAAAAGTTGAGGTTATGTAATTTGTTTTTGTTTTTTTGTTTTTTGATAATTTTCTCTCTTTTCTTAATCTCTTTTATATTGGTATGTGAATGTTTCTTTTTTTATACTATAATCGCGGTCATATCCCAAACCCTCTTTACTACAAGCAAAACCAACACAAATGTATATACAAGCCATGAAGTTGCGATACTCATGCCAAAAAGTGACTACTATACCTAAGTATTAGTGTTGTGACGTAGTATAATTTGTATATACTTTTGTTATATGCTTTGATGTAAATAAAAAATGAATACGAATGATGGAACAACAGTATGTTGCGCTCTTTAAGACAAAGCAAAAAACAAATTTATTATTTAACGAGAGAGAGAAGTATTGTTATTATTATTTACTTCATTATATACTATACTATATACTAATAATTTAAAGCAGAGTCGACAGTCGCAAAATATAATTTTTGTTTCGTTTTTTTTTGTAGAAATGTTATGTACTTTGAATTTAGAGGAGTATGGACAGTGCGAAATATAATTTTTTGTTTCGATTTTTACTGTAGTCAAATTCACTAACACATACACCAAATAGTAGTCATAATATGTTTTACTTAGCCAAGCTTCATGGCTTGTATAATATACAATAGTGTTGGTTTTGCTACAAGCCAAAAAGCAAAACCCCCTTTACTACAAGCCGTATTGTTTCCATACTCATGCTATACAAAAATATATACTTTGATTGTATTGTAAGTAGAAAATCGTGTCGGGATATGATAGCGAATGTTGTGTAAAAGGAATAAACAACTAAATCAAATAATGCGCGTGCGTTTACAATTTTTTTTAATTTTTTTTACATGGAATTTTGATAGTTACTAATACATCTAAAGTATATATTTTCACTAATACATTTTAAAAATACATGATAATATGTGTCAACGAAAGTTACTAGACGGCTTGTAGTAAAGAGGGGTTTGTCATATCCCAACACGATTTTTACTTACAATACAATCAAAGTATATATTTTTGTATAGCATGAGTATGCAAACAATACGGCTTGTAGTAAGGGGGGTTTTGCTTTTTGGCATAAGTATCGCAACTTCATGGCTTAAATACATTTGTGTTGGTTTTGCACCAACTCATTTTTTCGTACACTAATACTACTACATATCCGCCTCAATAAAGTAGGATTGGTACTAGCAAAACCAACACTATTGTATAATTATACAAGCCATGAAGCTTTGTTAAATAAAACATATTATGACTACTATTTGGCTATGTGTTAGTGAATTTGAGTACAATAAAAATCGAAACAAAAAATTATATTTCGCATTGTCCATACTCCTCTAAATTCAAAGTACATAACATTTCTACAAAAAAAAACGAAACAAAAATTATATTTTGCACTGTCCATTCTGCTCTAAATTCATAGTATATAGTATATTATATAATAAAGTAAATAATAATAACAATACTTCTCTCTCGTTAAATAATAAATTTATTTTTTGCTTTGTCATAAAGAGCGCAACATACTGTTGTTCCATCTTTCGTATTCATTTTTTATTTACTTCAAAGCATATAATAAAAGTATATACAAATTATACCACGTCACAACACTATTACTTAGGTATAGTAGCAAAACCAACACAAATGTATATACAAGCCATGAAGTTGCGATACTCATGCCAAAAAGTAACTACTATACCTAAGTATTAGTGTTGTGACGTAGTATAATTTGTATATACTTTTGTTATATGCTTTGATGTAAATAAAAAATGAATACGAATGATGGAACAACAGTATGTTGCACTCTTTATGACAAAGCAAAAAACAAATTTATTATTTAACGAGAGAGAGAAGTATTGTTATTGTTATTTACTTCATTATATACTATACTATATACTATGAATTTAGAGCAGAATGGACAGTGCAAAATATAATTTTTGTTTCGTTTTTTTTGTAGAAATGTTATGTACTTTGAATTTAGAGGAGTATGGACAGTGCGAAATATAATTTTTTGTTTCGATTTTTACTGTAGTCAAATTCACTAACACATACACCAAATAGTAGTCATAATATATTTTACTTAGCCAAGCTTCATGGCTTGTATAATATACAATAGTGTTGGTTTTGATAGTAGTCACTTTTTGGCATAAGTATCGCAACTTCATGGCTTGTATATACATTTGTGTTGGTTTTGGTACTAGAACAAATAACAAAGCAAAAATAACATTAAAAAACTAGCTATATTAGTGTTAGTAAAAATATTTTTTTGTTTTTGATTTACGCTCAAAACTTCCTATAGTATACAAGCCCGATTGTCACCAATATTTTTTCATTTTCTTGTCCATCTATACTTGAAAATATTGGTAATCGGTACATTATAAAATATTTAATTTAAAAAAAAAACAAACAATTTCTATGCTATTTTCGCACCAACACAATTAAATTTAGATGGACAAATGTGAGAGAGTATCTGCGTACTCAATGCAACAATTAGGCTTGTAAATTAATACATTCGTGTTAGTTTTGTTTACGCTATATCTGTACACACCCAATACTAAATCAAAGAGACGCTTTGTTAAATTTTTGAATAGTTGGTCTTTCTATAGAGACGTTTTTGAGGAATGAGAAAATTATACATTTTTTAGTATGTATTTTCTTAGCACCAACACACTCAATTGTGTATATAGGTTTTGTTTATCTGTGTCAACGAAAGTTACAAGACGGCTTGTAATAAAGAGGGTTTTGATACTATAGGAAGTTTTGATGAAACTACAAAAAAAATACAATACATTAAACATAGTCACCGTCTTTTCTGATTTTATGGTGCTGATATTATGGTCCTGTAACCAATAAAAATACAAAAAGAAAATATCACAAATTAAAGTAAATATTTCGTGGAAATATAATTCGTAACTGTTTAAAAAATTAAAAAAAAAAAAAAATCCGTTTTCGATTTAGTCAATCCGCAAAAAATCAAAAATTAATTAGAAATTTTAAAATTAAACACTAATTATATTTGCACAACATAGAACTTTACACGAAATATTTATAAAATTTAACTTAAATATTAACTCGAACTGGTTAAACTGTGTTCACCACCGCCATATCTTATGTATCTAATATAATAATAATATATAATAAACATCTGTTCAAAACCAAAATGTGCATAGTAGAAACCACCCTGTGGCACTTGTATACACAAATGTTTGGTTATAAACACTCTTACCAATGATCTTACTCTCCTCCCGCCTTGTTATTTTGTATCAAAACAAATACAACATTTTATGTAAATATTACGAAGTATTACGAACTAAGAATATGACTACCTAGTTGTATAATAATTCGAAATTCTGTATTAAAACTTTCTTTATTTGAAGTTATATCAGTTTTATACTATAACTAGATAAATTGTTTATCTAATTAATATACACTTCCAAATAAATATATGACTGTAAATAATAACAAAATGTAATTAAAAATTTACCGTTATAAATCCCAATGTATTTTTTTGTAGTTTAATATAAGCGAAATGTTATGTATTCCTATCGGTATGATTCCTATACATGAGTACCTTTTTTGTATCGTTGACTTGGCCAGTAGGCCAAAATAGGCATTGCTCGAAGTTATTATAGATAAGTATCATAATTCGGGGTAAGGTTTGTGTCATTCGCTAATAGTAACAAATTATGGACGGATTTAACATTTACCCATATCAATATGGAAGTTCCACTTTAAATGTTTATCTATTATTTATCGTAGGTACTTACGTTATAAGCAAACTCTTTTAACTGCTACTCCACCTCAGGTTAGTTTTTACTCCTGTCTTAAATCGCTAACCCCTAAAGGATTAAATCGCTATTCCCTAATCGCTAAAGGTTCTTCTTCCAAGAACTTGTAATATCAGCCCAATTTGGGGGCCACGGGTTGTTTCCCACATGTGACTTTTAACATTAAAAACAAAAACAAACGTAAGACATGTTTCATTCTAATTTAGTATATTTTGACCTTTGTTGAAACTACAACACTATGTTTTATTCTACAATGGCTAATGTAGAATCTTTTATCAAAGACAACATTTTTGTTGGATAGTTCCAGGATTTTTAGATTTTGAATTTCTAGTTTTTAAAGTAGTTTATGTATTATTCACTAATCTATTTAGGTTAAAACTATATATTTATTAAGGAAGGAGAAACATATACAATTATGACCATTCGTTTTTGATGGTTCAATACTTACTCGAGTATTTTTTTAACATTAAAGTTTTTTTATTGCTTATTTTTTTTAAAAAGTTTGAGACTTTTTAATCCACTTGTAACAAATTGGCGAACGTAGGTGGTCGGTCCTTGGTAACGATGTAATTATGTTACTAGCACACGATGTAATTATTTAATTTCTATTTATTAATTGTTTGATCAATGGGACACAATCAACCTCGGGAGAGCGGCGTGGTAAGCATTTATCTTAGCCATCGATTTTGTATCTTAATATGGATAAATAACGAGTTCTACTATAGTGAAAATCTTCTTTATTAAAAATTAAAAATAATAAATTAAAATATAAAAAAAATAATTTTATAAAACTTTTTAATACAATTATTAAGTGAAATAAGGCGCACAAATAAAAGCAATTACTTACTGATAAATTTCAATAATAATTTATTTATTTTTTGTAAATATTAGCTAACATTTATTATAACAGAACTAATATTTGAAATATCTTTATTTTTCTTTCAGCTATATACGGCAAGTATTCCTGATTTTAAAAAATCACATGGTAATAATTCAGATGGATGTGTATCGATTAGATTAGATCAGTGTATACCACTAGTGGGTGATGTCAAAGTAGAGTTTTATTCTAAGACTATGATGAGAAAAGAGAAATTATTTCATTTTTGGTTTAATACGTATTTTGCTAATGAATTAAGTAAAGGTAGGAGTACTTTACTGTTTCCCAACTGGTTACTAAAATTTTATTATTTTTTTTTAGAAACAGTTCCATTAAATGGTGATCCACCAAATTTAATTTATAAATTTAAGAAATATGAGCTAGATAATGCTCATAAAGATAAACAAGATAAGATTTATCCACCCGATTTTGAGGTATTTAATATTTTCTTATATTACGTATTTGTGTGTTATTATGGATTGTATAAATGATGTGATTGTTTTTGTGTTGCCACAAAGTGGAAAGTTTTGATTCATTTTAATATTACAATTATTCTTTAGGTACAACTAATATTGCAGAGAATACCATCAGGTACATATGCCCGTGCCGATAATCACATTAATCATAAACCGCCATTTGATGAAACGCATTCACCGTCCGATCTTTCTGAAGCATCCAGTTCAGAATCATCAACAGAAGAAGATGGTTTGTGGGAATCTGGTGAGTTTATTTCAAATAATTCAGCAAAGACTACTACAGAAACATTGCAATTACATTCAACTGAACAAATCGAACATGTAAATTTAAAAACAAATACAGCTACTTGTAATTCTTGTAATCCTATTATTATAACATGTATTCCTACTACCGTTGCTTCTGGTATTAAACCGTTTAGTTGTTCAATTAAAACTGCAAGTGAACAGAAGGATATGTATACTAGGGTTCTATAGTCACTAGCGTCTACATCCGCCAACACAAATTTTAATATAAATAAGTTAATTACTAATTAAAACAATCGTAATAATAAAATTGTTAATAGTAATATGTTTCATCTAAAAATTCGAATAAATTTAAAAATCATGTCAGATACATTGAAAAATGGTGTCATAACATCAAATCACAAATAAAATATAATGTCCAAAAAATACTTTGTCAACAATAAACCATCTAAATCTATGAATATGGCCATAAAAACAAAATTTATTCAAATATGTAGGGATTCTGATTTTATCAATACATACAAAAAAAATTATCGATCCCATAACGAAAACTTTGATTAATTGGTGGATAATAAACACTCGTTTTCATTCTACTAGAGTACAAGTTACAGGATACGGCAGTGGTAGAAACTTCTAGCTCACTGAGTATTGATTGTGAGGTTTTTGTACGGTTTGCTATACCCAAAAATATAATATAATGATCTAAAAAAGGTTTTAATAAAAATTAAAATATAACCGAAATCATTTAGAATATCTAAAATCTCCCCGAAACATTTAAAGCTTTTGTAATGCTTTTGATAATGATTATACGTGTATATTTGTGGAATGCCCTTTTATTACTAACTTTACAAGAGTGGTAACTTAATATATAATATAATAGGTTTTAACATTATAACTATATAATACGGTGGTTCATATTGTTACATCCCCCCTTTTTTCCTAAATAATACAACATAAGAAAATATGTTTATTATTTACGACCACTTCTAGTTGTTTTCCGTTGATTGTCCTGTTGATTGGTGATATGAATGTCAGGTGCCTGCTAAGATTTGGTACCTAAAGGTCTCTTCGGTTGTGGAATAGCTTCGGAACCAATCTCTAATTCATTTGATACCAAATTCGATGTTAAATTGTTGTTACTCTCATTGATATCCTGATCGATATCAACTTCCGGCACATGTTGTATATTAACCGATGAACGCTGTAGATGAATTGTATTTCGTCGGTATGTCTTACCCGTTGTTGATTCCACTTTCACCGACCTTGGATGATCTAACTTTTTCAAGACTTTTGCTGCCACTCAATCACGGTGGCCTTTTTGTAATCGAACTTTTTCATTCAATTCTAACTGCTAGTTGCATGATGATAAAACACGATCGGCGTACGTTTTTTTTTTGTCGAAAGCGTAATTTTGCCAATTCTTTGGTGACGCCGCTAATGATTTGCGGTTTCAAATCATCCTGTTTGATCGGAATAAATGTTCTTGTGCGGCGGCTAAACAATCGTTGGCATTGAGAACCCAAAACATCATTGCGTGGTGTATTTCGCAACAATAACAATGCTTCATGGAAGTCTGAATCGTCATGCCAGCATTTGCGGAGTAGATTTTTTGCTGTCTGAACATTGCGTTCAGCGAATCTTTTTGAACGAGCGTAGTGTGGTGATGATATGCGATCGTTGAATTGCCAACGCAACACGAAAATTTTGAATTCTTTCGATGCGAACTGTGGACCACCATCTGATTCCAACGTTTCCGGTATTCCGTGAATAGCTAACTATTTTTAAAATTGCAAATGACTGCTGCCGATGTTGTTGACTTTACTTCTTGAAAATACATAAATCGAAATAATGATCGGCTATAATGATGTAGTATTTGCTCTTACACGTAAACATATCTGTAGAAACTAGTTGAAATGGATAGTCCGGCAAAACCTTCTGTAGTAATGGTTCCTTTGTTTTTGATCTTTGAGTGCGTTGACATGTAGAGCACTTTTTGACAAATTCCTTGATTTCCTTTGTTTGTCTAGGCCAGTAGAGACTGATTCGCGCTCTTGCTTATAATTTCAACACACCTAAAGACCTTTGTGTATATCCGTTAACACTTTTGAGCGTTCAGCTGTTGGAACAATAATTTTATTAGCTTTAAATAGTAATTGACCATCATACCAAATTTCCTCATTGAAACTCGCATACGGCTTGACTGCTTCTGGCAACTTGCTGTCATTAGTCGGCCATCCTCTTTCGACAACTGTGTGTAGCAATTGTATTCGAATTCGAAATCTTCGTCTGTCAATTTTGCTAAGTGATTTTTCGTCATATCCGAATACCATAGCGAATACTGCGTTGATTTTGTATTCTTCGCTTTCCGTCCATTTTTTGTCAATTGGTTCAGCTTTGCAATCGCGGCTGAGTGTGTCAGCTACTTTCATGTCCACACCTTTCTTGTATTGTACTGTTGGTGAATATGGCAAATATGGCAAAACATCAAAAAGAATTTGTTGTAAACGTGCCTGTGAAATCGGTCATAAACCCTTGTAAACAAAATTTGTTTCCAAGGGTTTATGATCGGTTTCGATGTCCAATTTTTCGCCATACACATAATGGTGAAATTTTTTGCACTAAAAGCTTATGGCAGTTGCTTCTCTGCCGATTGGTAGATAATTTTTCTCTGCTTTCGTCAATGCCCTGCTGGCATATGCGATTGGCTTTTCATTTTAGAACACAAGCTCCAAGAGCTACGGAACTTGCATAGCAGGAAATTTTAACGCTTTGATTTACGTCATAACAACCCAGAACTGGCGTTGTTGTGAAGACCTCTTTTAACTTCTCAAAAGCTGTTTGTTGGTCAACATTCCATACCCATACGGCGTCTTTTACTATTAATCTTCTTAATGGTTCTGTCAAATCTGAAAATTTCGGAATAAACTTTGCGAAATATGTTACTGTACCAAGCAATCTCTGCAATTCTTTTTTGTGGTTCCTTCTAACATTTCCTTTGTCTCCGCATAAAGAAAAATATCATCCATGGCAACCTCACAATTGTCAATGTCTTGCAATGTCTCATTCATAATCTGTGAAAATACTTCAGGTGCAGAATTTATACCAAACGGCATGCGTAAATATCAGTAACGTCCCCATGGCGTACCGATGACCAAGTATATTGACGTTCGTTCAGTCACTTTAATCTGCCAGAAACCATGTTTACAATCCAATTTTGTAAACAACCTGGCCTTTCCGACTTTCGCTTTTTTCTACCACAAGCAGAGGGCTTACCGATAATTGACATAAAAGCCTCGTTAATTACTTTAAAAATCACCTGTCCTAATTTTTGCAAGGTTGTTACATTATAACTATATAATAGGGTGGTTCATATTGTTACAGCTTTTAATAAGGAGACAAAATAATGAATTTTTATTTTTTATACATAAATAATATACATTATATAAATACAATAGCACAAAGTATTATATAATACATTGTGACAATAGTAAAATAGATATCGTCACACCAGTATTTGATACAAACGACAAAAAGCTCATTTGGAGATAAATGATATTGAACTTTAAACAGTTTAATTTCAAAAGCTATAGAAGTTTTTGAACTTTTCTTTAATGAGTTTTAAAGAACTTTGCCAACTCGTAATTGTAATCTAAAAATATTTTCAATTAGACGTACAGCTTTTTCACAAAATGAAATTGAAAATGTTCAAAAATGCAATGCACCATTACAATTTTCCGTTTTGTTCGAATATGTATTGTATGTAACACTTGTTTACAAACGTATGTATCATTTAAAAATTAATTTAGTTTATGCATTTGGATCATAATTCCATACGAAAACAAATAAAACTAGAATTTAAAAAGAACGTTTATTTTAACCAAAATCTTATTAAGCTTAACTTAAATTATAAAATATAATAAAATTTAACATCGCGTAACATTCATTCCTAATTCAAATTTTATTGCAAAAAATTGATTAAAACCATAAAATTAATCTTTACTTCAGGTACCAAATTCACAAAAATAAAATAAATAATCTTACAAATTTACACTAAAAAATAATTAAATTGTATGTATGTAACATTTAAATTCTGAATTCTTAATTAGCAAATACAACAATGAGTCAAACAATTTGTATGTATGTGACACTAAAAGATCGAAAATATGTTACAAAAAGTTCATATAAAATTATTATATTTCAGTATAAAAGCATATACAACAGATAAATACTTACAATTTAGTAAAATTTTGGTAAATATATGATACTAATACTTTGAAATGGGAAGAAATATTCAAACTTTGAAAATACCAAACGATAGATGGCAGTGTTAACTCAAAAAAAAAAAAAAAAAAAAAAAAGGCAAAAATATTGTATCTATACTAATCTTAGTGTTGCCTTTCGAGAAATTGGAAACCATTCAGTTTTCACTGGAAATAATCTAGCTAAAAATTAGGAATCCAGCTAAAATATCCGGTCAAAAAAAAAAAAAAAAATGAAACTAGTTAAAACAACCAGTCAAAGAAATTTTAAACAACTTTTTTATCCTCGCACTCAAAGCCTAAGTTGGTTTGCTATGCAATCTTGCATCATCTATATATTTAGAGTACATTTGATTCGCTTACATTCAATCGTCTTGTTATATATCCACAGAATTATCTTCGTTGTAATTAAATTTCACAACCTTTTTAATTAATGAAATAAATAAATATTCTAGATCGCCTAAAACTTTAATAAATTATTTTCACTTTCAAAATTTGTCTTCACTCGTTGAACTTCATAGGGAAAAGCACTAAATCACAAAATTTTACAAAATTGGGTAATGACAATAAAATATGAAATTCAGTCAAGAAAATAGATGATTGGGTCCTTAGAATCTTTTCAGTTTTTCTTAACGAGACATAGCAATGATACAGCGCTTATGACAGAGAGTGGCTTGCAGCTTACTCTGGCATTAAACATATCAAGTATCTTGTAGAAGGATGCGATATCCTTCTGTTCGCCGATCACAAACCAGTCGTTTACGCATTCCATCAAACCCCGTAAAAATAACTCCATGTCAATTCAGGCACCTAGATTTCATCGGCCAATTTACTACCGATATACAGCACATTTCGGGAATTAATAATGTCGTCTCAGATACTCTATCACGTATAAACCAAGTAACTATTCCAGGAAACATTGATTATACAGCTATAGCAGATGCACATACCAATGATAAAAAATTTCGGGACATTTTATGTAGCAATACAACACTTCAATTTCAACAAGTACCTATTACGCTTAACTCCAATAAACTCATTTATTGCGACGTATCGACAGGCATCTTTAGACCATTTATTCCACTAGAATTTCAGAAAAATTGTTGAATTATTTCATAATCTATCTCACCCCGGCATCAAAGCGTCTTTAACATTGGGTGGCCTTCAATGAATAAAGATACGAAAACACTAACTCAAAGATGCTTACAATGTCAAAATTCAAAAATTTCAAGGCATACCAAATCATCACTGACCTCTTTTCAAATTTACTTCGCAACGTTTTGCGGATATCCATTTAGACATCATTGTCCCGTTACCAATTTCGAGTAATCAACGTAACTGTGTCAGGTTAATAGATCGATACACGCGTCGGCCTGAGGCGGTTCCAGTACCAGGTATAACCGCTTTCACTCTTGCTTTTGCTATTTATACTTCGTGGATTTCTCGCTACAGTGTACCAATCTTTATCACCACGGATCCAGGAGCACAATTCGAGTCCAAACTGTTTCGAGAGCTATCTGTATTACTAGGTTTTGAAAAAAAGACAAACCACCAAATATAATCCTAAATGTAACGGAATCATCGAATGATGGCCTTGTACCATCAAGGCAGCCATAATGTGTCACGAACGACCTGATTATGTACAACAATCGGCGGTGCTTGGTTTACGATCAGCATACAACGAAAAGTTAAAGACAATTCTTTGATTCTTTTGAACACACACCAAACGGAATTCATTAAAACTCTTAAGAATCATATTGCAGAAATGAAATATTGCAAGAATCTATAAACAAATATTTTGTATGTAAAGATCTAACTTCCAGTTCGCATGTTTTCCTTAAAACGGATGCGTTAAGGAAAGCCTTAAGGCAATCGTATACTGGGTCCATATCAAGTTATCAAACGAACAGATATATTTTGAACTATAGAAATTAGCGTCAAACATGTCAATATATCAATCGATATACTAAAACCTTGTTACATATGAACGATAAATACAACACTGACAATACAACAATAACTAACAAGAAATCAATGCAAAAACCATTATTATTATTTTAACCACAAGAATTACCACAATCATTAACCATTAACAAGAAAAAAGTTTCATTTAAGGAAACACCACTCATATTACCAACAACTAACCAAACCGTAATTCGAACTGTACGTCAAATCAAAATTCTACAAAGACTATTAGATTAATAATTAGATTAATTCTCTAGAATTTACTAAATTCTGGGAGGTAATGTGGTGACGTTATTGGAAGTTGAGCACTTATTTTTAAATCAAAGCTCATTAAATGGTTGAAAGAGTATATTTTTTCTTTATGTATGAACTGGTGAATTTAAAGCAGGCGAGGTTAAAACCAATTTCGCCTATATACTATATATTCCGTCTGTTTACACGTATCTGTATTTTAGCTGCAAATTGAACAGAAAAATTAATTTTCACAATTTTAAATACATTAAATATGTGTGTATAATTTTTAACGTTTATATACGTAATAAACAAATCACTCAAATCATTTAAAATTTGCTGCAAAATAACAGAACTGTTTAGTAAAAGAGGGGTAAATCTTTCAAAAAATCCAGATAGCTTAAAAGTGCTCGTCGAGCAAAAAATTTGCTCGATAGAATGATTTTTTTTTACAAATCGAACAACTTGACAGCAATAAAAGCAATCCTTATTTAAAAACAGTCCTTTTTTATGGCTCTGATTAAATCGGCATAAGAGTAATGGATTTCGTTTCGTTAAAAAAAATCACTTTTATAAAAATGATTAACTTTTCTGCTGTCAAGTTCTTTGAGTCATAAAAAAAAAATCAATCTGTCGAGCAAATTTTTTGCACCAAGAGGAAGCACTGTTTTTCGATTAGGATTTTATGAGAAATTTAAGTCTCATTTACTAACACAAAGAAACAGTAATATCATTTTGCTGCCAATTTTAAATAACATTAGAAATTTGTTTAGATTTTTATAAGTAAAAATTTAAGCACATATATTTAAAATTGAAGAAATAAATTTATTTTTCGATTTGCAGCAAAAATACAGAATGCTTTTATAAGGAGCATATCTAGCTTATTTATTTATTATTATAAGGAGCTTTTAAAAAGACTGTGGTTGCCGGACACTTCCGGTGTTTCGTAAAATACTTCTAAATGAGCATGCTATCCTTAGAAATTCCAACACAGCATCCTTGGCTTATCGTAGGAGGCGACTAAACAAAGGTTGGATCGCTGGGCTGACTACGCGTATCCGTAAAAAAACCTCTGTTTTATCAAAGATATTTTTGTCAACAAAAAATAGATACCGCCAAAGTTTTAACCGACTCCCGCTTACGTTAACGGATACACAGTTTAGGATTGGTACAGGGAACGTGTAGTCGCTAAGAAAACCAAGCGCGTTTGATGGCACTATTTCAGCCATGAAATAGTATCGCTTGGAACTCGTTGCTATTCAAGAAACTCGATGGCCAAAAAGTGGAGACCATGTGTCACAATTGCGTCACAGTGGAGATGACCTAGGCATTCTTGGTGTTAATTTTCTCTTTGGGCCCCAGGTAAAAAAGGCTGTTTTGGGTTTCTATTTCATTGTGGCCAAAAAATTCTTTCCTCCTAAAAATATCCACTTGGGAATATGGACACATCCTCGTAAGACGTCCCGCAGTCAACTTGGCCGTGTGTTAATTACTAAAAAAAGGTCTCGGGTGATCTAAGATGTAAGATCTTATCGGTCGGCTGCCAAATTTTATTATTATTATTATTTATTTTCCAAAAAGCATTAAAATACTAAATAAATTTGTACGCAGAGATCACCAAATTTTTCAGTTGGTCACTGCAAAGCTAAGATGGCAGTTTTCGTACAAGTCAGGGAACACAGGAAAACCAAAATTACGTTTCAACTGTGAAGCTCTGATAAAGGAAGATGAGAAAGCACAATATCAGAATCTTGTTAGCAGTAACATTATGGAAACCAACCCCCGTTCTTATGATGTGAACGCTCTATGGGAGGTATTGAAAACTTCGGTTGTCAATGCTGCCCAGGCGACTCTAGGTATGGTACTGTGGTCTGTATGGTAATACAGACTGCGGAGATGTACATAGAGGACTCATCCTACGAGGAATTCACACTGGCCATGCAGAGACTAAAGAAACCTATCCCCTGGAGTTGATTGCATTAATTTCGAGCTCTTGATATTCGGAGGGGATACTTTGTGGAACTATCTTTCGGACCTAATTCGATTAGTATAGAAAAGCGAAGTTATGCCTGTTGGTTGGAAAGAGGTCGCAATGTGGCCTATCGTTAAGAAAGGAGATCGATTAAAATGCAAAAACTATCGCGGCATAACTCTGCTTTACACATCATACAAATTATTGTCTTACCATAGTGTTGGAGAGAACCACACCCCTGCCGGAGGAAATTGTAGATGACTACCAAGCAGGATTTCGTCCGGATCGGGTAGTTGTTACTGTCCTATTGTGGCTACACGTATAATTAATAGATTAGCTCATCGGCTTGGGAGGTCCAATTACTTGTCACAATTTATATTGAGACAGAACAAATCGTACGTGTAAAGGTAATGGTTAGACTAAAAAAAATTCTAATCACACTAGGGGCCTTCGTTTATCCACATCACTTGAAAATTGTTTATCCACATCAATTTGAAAAAAAACATTACTCCATTATTTTTGTAGTTAACTTTTTAATAGAGCGATAAAAAAAATATTAACTAACAATAACAACAAACTAAATATAAGAAACAAACTAAATCAAACAATTTCAATAATAATAATACACTTGTTTTTAAAAAAAAATCCTTAACTAACTTAACTAATATTAATAATAACAAAAAATAGTAAAAGTAAATAAATTTTAGAAAATTGTAAAACAAAAACTTACATATACCCAACACCTTCATGCGCCTTTAATTTATATTAATACAGTTTTTATTTGTTGTTGTTGTTGTTGTGGTTTATAAAAATAATCCTCACCCGTTAAATTCGTTTTAATAAAATTGAAATGACGTAATGTTGTTTCTTCGTATTCATTAAGCTTTGAATCGAAAATTATTCCATTTAAAATTAGGTAAAAATTATATTAAACTGGATATATTTATTTATTTATTTTTATATTTTTTTTTTTGAGGATGCTAGTACTACGTTGACGAATGTTTATAGTAGTTTTTTTTTTACATAGCTGTACCATACCTGGAGGACGTATATTCACATTTATGATTACACATACGTAATAATCACAAATTTAGATATAATTGAGTTTTAATTTAAATATCTAATTTTAGTAATTTGTTCGTGAATTTTCCTTTACAATCACAAAAAAAAAAAACACAATACTTGTGCCATATAATTTAATTTTTATGACCACGTGATTTTATTTTAGATTTTTAGGTACCACAAAAAAATTAGGAATGTATTGTGGTATAATTAAGTTCTTTTTTTTTATAATCACTTTTATTTAACTGGTTCTTTAATACCTTTTCTTTTAAATACTATCAAAGTGTTTATTCATTTATTTTCATTTTCTTTTTTCTTTACTAAAATCCATTTTGGTCACTTTAAATTTTTATTTAATGCACTTTAAAATATTGTTTTAAGTCAACTTCTCAACTATTTAGTATAATGTGTAACATCGAGCCATACTTGAAAAAATCCATAAAAAATACTGTCCCCCGTGCCAAAAATTTTGCCTTTTTATACAAAAATATCTAACGGGTTATTCCCGGTAATCGCAAATAAAAAAAAATGAATGATCATAAATAAACGAAAATATTCATTAAGTGAATATGTATGTGTATGAACAGCTGTAACAAACACAGGTTCTAATTACTAATCGCCAGAAGTTATTAGAATCTGCAAGCGATCTTTGAGTACTTCTGGTTATTCTTCCTTCAATGAATCTAGGAGCGAACTTAGCACAAAATTTTTTTTCAGAATCACTCTGAGGATGAGTGCGCACAAACACTCTTTGGTCAACTTCAAATTGAATAGCCCTACTTCTTAGGTTGTATCTTTTTGAACTTCTCTCATATGCTTGAGCTATTTGAAACTTCGCTCTACCATGAATTAGCTGTAGTCTAATGGTAACATTATTTCTCCCTCGGATAAGGCTCCTAGTTGCTTTAACGTTTGATAGTCATCAGCATGATTTATTTTATGGTAGCCAAATAGCATAAAATGTGGTGAGCTTTGTATCGATTCATGAATACCATTTCTTAAAGCACAAGCTATTTCATCTAAGTGTTGGTCCCATTTTGTGTGCTTCTCCGTGATGTATGCACGCATGGCGCAAAGAATAGAATGGTTCACTCTTTCTGATGCGTTTGACTGTGGTGCGTATATCGCCGTTTTTGAGTCTGTTCCCCAAATTCACGTAAAAGATTCTTGTACTCGGAACTTTTAAATTGACTACCATTGTCCGAATGAATAGTATGCGGCACTCCAAAAACACAAAATAAATCATTCTTTAAATATTCTACTATTTGTTGAGTAGTTGCTTTAGTGAGTGGTTTTAATAGAACGAATTTTGTTAAGTGATCAACTACAATTAAAATCACTGTTTTTCCTCTGTTTGAACGTGGATATGGACCCAACAGATCAATATACACCCTTTGCCACGGTCGCTCGATAGTATAAGGTTTCCCCATTGGTGGACGTGTCACGTAATTCTCAGACTTAGTTGTTTTGCATATTAAACAGTTTAAAACATATTCTTTAACCTGTTTTGCCATCAAAGGCCAAAAATAAAGTCGTCTTAGCTTCTCTAAAGTCTTTACTATACCCCCGTGAGAGGACATTGGATCATCATGGTGTTGTTTTATTAGGTCCTGTCGCATTGCAATAGGTATCCACATTTTCCACACCGACAAATCTGAAAGTTCATCATGTTTCTTAGGTTCCAGTCGGATAAAAATTAGATTTTCGTTTACTTTGAACGCAGGGAATTCGTTAGGATTAAACATTATGTTCTCACGCAATTTAACATACTCGAACATACTCGAAGCTTCTGCGTTTTTCAAAAAGTTTGGAATTTTATGTATACTGGATTCTAATTCTTCAATGGAATCACAATAAATTCGTGATAATGTATCCGGGACGACATTGTCTTTTCCTTTTTGGTGTTCAATTTTAAATCGGTACCCTTGAAGCTTGAGGCTCCACCTCGCCAGTCTACCGCTTAGGTCGCGCTGGTTCATTAGCCACTTAAGACTAGCATGATCAGTAATCAGTGTAAATTCATAGCCATCAATGTAGGGACGACATTTTTTTATTGCGAGTATTGCCGCTAAACATTCTAATTCAGTTATTGTATAATTTCTCTGAGCTTTATTCAATTTTTTGACATATAAGCAATTGGTTTTTCATTCTTCTCGTCATCTTTTTGAAATAATACAGCACCGACTCCTTCTGTGCTTGCATCGCATCTAATGAAAAATGGTTCATCATATACTGGATTGATTAGAACCGGAGCGGAAGTTAAACATTTTTTTAAATATTCGAATGCATATTGAGCTTCGCTTGTCCATTTGAATTTGCCTAACAATCGCTTATAGAAGCCGTTACTGCCGAAAAATTACTTATAAAACGTCTATACCAGCCTGCCATCCCAAGAAGTCGTCTAGTTTGTCGAATGTTTGTTGGCACTGGTAAATTTACTATAGCTTCAATTTTCTGAGGATCAGTCTTTAAACCATTTTATTCCGACTAAATAGCCAAGATATTTGATCTCTTTCATCATAAATCGACTTTTTTCGATGTTTATAGTTAGATTAGCCTTCTGTAGTAGGTCTGCAACCAACTCTAACAGTTCAAAGTGTCTTTCTTTTGTACCGCTGATGATCAACAAATCATCCAAATAGACAAAGATATTGTCATGTAATTCGTGTAGAATGACTTGGTGCATTAGTCGGCACATGGATTGGGCAGCATTACACAGCCCAAAAGGCATATCTTTGAACTGGTAAAGCGGTCGTCCAGGTACGGTAAACGCAGTCTTTTCTTTGGCAGATTCCGTGGTATCTGCCAAAACGCGTCCTTCAAGTCGAGTCCTGTAATGTATTTTGTCTCGTTTAATCGTCCTAATAGTCCGTCGATAATTGGAAGCGGGTATGCATCTTTCTGGGTTAATGAATTCAATTTTCTGGCATCTAAACAAAGTCTACTCTTCCCATTCGCTTTCTTAACCAAAGTAACTGGCGAGCTCCAAGAACTTTTGCTGACTTCGATTACATTTAACTTCAACATTCGGTCTATTTCTTCGTACAGGTCTTTTTGAATCACTGGCGAGATAGGGTAGTACCTCTGTTTAATAGGTTTACTGCTCGGATCTATATCAATTTCGTGGGAATATAAGTGCGTTTTACCTAGACCGTTTTTCTCGAAGGAAGGAAATTGTGCAATTACTTTGTCCAGTTTTTCTTTATCATGTGTGTCCAAAATGTGCATTTTATTATTCTCAGTATATTATGACGATATTTCTTCAATGGAAAATTTAGGAGTTAGATTGAACTTATTCCAGAAATCAATACCTAGATACAAAGGAGATTTCAGAGTTGGTACAATACAAAACTGTATGTTTTTGGTTTGTTCCCCGAATGTAACTGGAAGTGTAACATAACCTTCGATTTTATTTAAAGTTCCATCAGCTGTTGAAATGCTTGAATTTAGTTTTGTGTATTTTATATTGGACGATTTTAAAAACTCTACAGAATTACTACCCAACACACTAACTGATGCTCCAGTGTCTAAAAGGCCATGCATAGTTGTTGATGCAATACAAACTTTTGCTTGCAATCGTGGATCATTTGGGGCTATAGATTTAATAATTGCTGAAATACAATGTCTTATCATGATACGTTTGTATCTAAAATAACGGATTGATCGTTGTATGTGTGGTTTACTTTTGATTTTATTTAGTTTAATTGAATTTAACTTATTTACTGTTTTGGTATTGGCGAAGGATTCATCTCTTTCCTTGCGGACTGATGCTTCATCGGATCCGAATGTGGTCTTCTCGCCAAAGTCACACCCGGTCGGTAGTTTTCCATCGGTTTTCTCTGACAGTTAGGACAGAAAGGTTTCCGGAAGTTTGATGCTCCACATCCAAAACAAAAAATGTCAGTAAATGGTTGCTTACAATCTTGATATTTATGACCTAAGTCTTTGCAATTCCAACAAATCAGTTGCATGGTAGAATTGTTCACTGAAAATTGTCTTTGGATATTGTTTGTATTGAACGCATTGATATTTGGCTCAGCATTTATATTTGTAGACATCAAAGGATTATTATAACCTAAATTTGCAAAATCCTCCGTGGCCTCATTTTCAGCGTTTAATTCGTTGATGTGCCTACGCCTACCTATAGAATCGTGAAATTGTCTCGGATCATACCTCGTCTGATCCCACATTGCTTCATATCTCTGACACAGAATTCGCAGCTCGTCTAAGGTTCTTATTGAGTTTTGGTGTGGTAACGACACATTTTTGAGCGCAGGATTCATATTGTGACAAAGTCTTGAAATTAGTAGCTTTTGTGTTAGCCTAGTCGTAAGTCTTGTGTTTAGTTTTTGTACTGATAACATAAAACTGCTAAACGACTCTCGTTTCTCTTGCATTCTTCGACATATTTGTTCTAGTACTTCATCATCGTAGTCGTAACTACTGAAATATGACAGCATAGCGTGGCGCATCGAAGGCCAATCAGTATTCGGATTATCACTCTTATACACATAGTACCAATCATCAGCAGTTTTGGATAAGAATAAATGTAAAACTTTTGGTAGTATATTCTCAGGTAACCCATCATCTCCAGTATACTGTTCCATTCGCTGAATGAAGTCAAGCACACTCGAAGTCTTATTCTCTCCATCAAAAGACAGGTTCCAAGTATGTTTAACTTTATACAAGTTATTCATATTAAACTGAGTGACAGGCTGATGATAGTTTTGCGCCTGTTTATGTGTCTGAAGATATTCAGCATTTCGGATTGCTTCATTATGCTTGTTCGAAAACATGGTGCTAGGTTGATTTGGTAAATATGCCTTTTGTGTAATAGAAGAGTCCTGGTGACTAATTGGACGAATATTATTTACCCTTGCAAAAAAATCTGCAACAGGTTGCTTTAAATCTTTATTGGTTATTGGTGGCATACGCGAACTTATAATCGAAGTATCAGTTTTTATTGGATCTTCAAACTGTTCACTGTGTGATGTAGAAGATTTCGACTTATAAATTTGCTTAATAGGTGATTCTTCTACCTTATCTTCTGCTGATATTGTTTTACTAGAAGTTGGAGTCGAATGATACTCTTTATCCAAAGCTTCCTGGTCATCAACTGAAACCACTTCAATTTCTTTGCGTTCAACCATGATCGTCTTTGAAGATATGTTTTGAAATTCTTGCCATAATTTGGTAAACCAATTATATAATCTACGCCAATTACTTAAAATATTGGTGGCATTACTGATATCACCAAACGTATTTATTATTCTCTGAACTCTATCTCTGTAATGTACTGATTTTATTAACCCGGATGTTACAAAGCTAATTGATGGTGAGATTCCTTGTTCTCCAACTAGTCTAGACCATTCTTCCATTTTTACTCTGCATAATTCCACCTCTAGCTCTGGTCTAGTCTTCACATGAGTTTCTTTGGGAGATATACTTCTCTTTGAAAACTCCGCCGTTAAATAATCGCACAATAAATTATGTGAATCAGGATTGGTACTAGACAACCCTCTTACTTTATACTCTACTTCTTGTTCTGAAGTCAATAAGTTTGAGAGATACGTTAATGCATCCATCTTTGAAAATTTAATATTTCAATGTTTCGTATGTATTAATTAAATTAAATCAATTGTACTAAATATTCAATAAATTTCAAAATCTTGTTAACCAGATTGATTTCTTGGACTAACTTAGACAATTATAGCAAAGCAAAAAGAAAAATAATAATAATAATAATTTTTCTAAATTAGAAAAATAGTAACGCAAATACTATATATTATAATCTATAGGTGACATAAGCTTTCACCAAATTAACTAAACCACCGATTATGATTTATAAAAAACTTATGAACTTATGAAAAAAAATGTTTCTTTCACCACTATCAATAAATTGGTGAAAATTTAAAATAAAAAAAATATATGTACAATTCCAAAAATATTAATGCAAAATATACGCAAACGCGCAACGCTATATATTATATAATTTAATAAATTTTGTTGATGTGAATATTAAGACTGCCCTGTGATTAGAAGTAAAAAAAATTGTTGAATATACTAAAAGGAAGGAAAAAGGATAGCATAGCATTAAAATTATCATGAGATGTTTCATCAAATAACTTTGAGATAAATCAATAATCTCCCTTTTGATACTCAATCAAAGTTAGTAGCTGAAAATTCAATCATGTGATTTCACACTTGCTGTAAGGAAGGAAGTGGGAAAAACAAAAGTAAGGGGAATTTAAATTCCTCTGTATAGAATGCCATAATTGAATAAACCAGAGGAACTCATGAAATCTTCATGTATCAACTCCCGTTTAATCAATCAGTGATCAATACACAAGTTTATAATTGTGGGATTGACTAATACAAAAAAAAAACAACTAAATTATATTTGGATGAAAAAAAACTGACAATAAGCAACTAGCCGCTAAATAGAGAGAAAATATAGTAAAAATTAATTAAATGGAAAAACTGTTTTAACAAATATTTTAAGCGGTTTATAAGAAGCCAGTGTTAAGCAGTGAAGCTGTTTGGATGACTTTTTAGGTCGACCATAAAAAAAACTGTTAAAAAAAAATTATGCTACATCAACATGTGGTTTACATAACAGCAACTAAATCACGTGGAAGTGATCTTAACAAACGACATGTGCTCGGTCCCTGTTTCGGCGCCATTTTGTTACTGTCCTATTGTGACTACACGTATAATTAATAGATTAGCTCATCGGCTTCGAAGGTCCAATTACTTGTCACAATTTATATTGAGACAGAACAAATCGTACGTGTAAAGGTAATGGTTAGACTAAAAAAAATTCTAATCACACTAGGGGCCTTCGTTTATCCACATCACCAATTTGGAAAAAAAACAGTATTCCATTATTTTTGTAGTTAACTTTTTAATAGAGCGATAAAAAAAATATTAACTAAGGGTCTTGTGAATGTGTTAAAAACACGTTAAAAATGAAAATTTTGACAGCTAAAGTTAAATATTTATTTTTACTCACCTCAAAAAATTTATAAAAAATTTAACGAGGTAAAGACCGTCTATAAATTTTTACAAGTGAATTTAAAAAATCATATCCTCATTTTTGACAAAATTACTGTGGTTAGTTATAAAACAATAAAATTAATATCCTAGTTGGCGTATATAAGTTATATTTTATTGGGAATTTTACAACAACAATGGAATGACAATAGAATTTCATTTACGTTTGATAATTTTTTGTTGGGTTTATATTTAAATAATACGACATTTTCCTTTCTAATTCTTATTCCAGTACCCGATAAATGTTTGTTATCGATATACATATATATTGTTACCGATAGGATATATATATATATATATATATATATATATATATATATATATATATATATATATATATATATATATATATATATTGTTGCCGATGCGATTCATTTTGTGAATATTATATGTGTACGATGTTTAGCTGTCAAAATTTTAACTATTCAACATTCACACGGCAAATTTAAATTTATTGTTAAGAATATTTCACCTCAATTATTTATTTTCCTTAATATTTTTAACTAAAAATATTTAATACATTGACAAAGACCCTAACAATAACAACAAACTAAATATAAAAAACAAACTAAATCAAACAATTTCAATAATAATAATACACTTGTTTTTTAAAAAAAATCCTTAACTAATATTAATAATAACAAAAAAATAGTAAAAGTAAATAAATTTTATAAAATTGTAAAACAAAACCTTACATATACCCAACACCTACATGCGCCTTTAATTTATATTAATACAGTTTTTATTTGTTGTTGTTGTTGTTGTGGTTTATAAAAATAATCCTCATCGCACCACCCGTTAAATTCGTTTTAATAAAATTGAAATGACGTAATGTTGTTTCTTCGTATTCATTAAGCTTTGAACCGAAAATTATTCCATTTAATAGGTAAAAATTATATTAAACTATTTATTTATTTATTTTTTTTGAGGATGCTAGTACGTTGACGAATGTTTATAGTAGTTTTTTTTTACATAGCTGTACCATAGCTGGAGGACGTATATTCACATTTATGATTACACATACGTAATAATTACAAATTTAGATATAATTGAGTTTTAATTTAAATATCTAATTTTATTAATTTGTTCGTGAATTTTCCTTTACAATCACAAAAAAAAAACACAATGCTTGTGCCATATAATTTAATTTTTATGACCACGTGATTTTATTTTAGATTTTTAGGTACCACAAAAAAATTAGGAATGTATTGTGGTATAATTAAGTTCTATTTTTTTATAATCACTTTTATTTAACTGGTTCTTTAATACCTTTTCTTTTAAATACTATCAAAGTGTTTATTCATTTATTTTCATTTTATTTTTTCTTTACTAAAATCCATTTTTGGTCACTTTAAATTTTTGTTTAATGCACTTTAAAATATTGTTTTAAGTCAACTTCTCAACTATTTAGTATAATGTGTAAATACTTGAAAAAATCCAAAAAAAATACTGTCCCCCGTGCCAAAAATTTTGCCTTTTTATACAAAAATATCTAACGGGTTAATCTCGGTAATCGCAAATAAAAAAAAATATTTGTTAACATAGGCTCTCCACCTGCCATTACCATCAAGTTATACCATTAATATTATAACAGTTTGCTAGTGGAGACTCGCAATTAACATAACATTGCCATAAGTCTACCATCAAGTTATACCATGATGGTATAACTTGATGGTAGACTTATGGTATACAAAATTATGACATTTCGTTATTTTCAAAATGGCGTCATTATGATTTTACGTTGAAACTTTGTGTTAAGCGTGATATTTTAAACCCAATTTAAAAATAAAAAGCAAAAATATATTAAAATTATTAAATTTCTATAAAAACAATCAGTATCTATTGAATATATCGAGGTTATATACTCCATAAATACTCATTTTCACGAATGATTCCTAAATGTCAGATTTATCGTACATTGACCACACGAGACGCCATCTTTAATAATTTAGTCTTATGGTATGTTAGTGGTAATGGTATGATTTATATCAGGTGGAGACGTAGGGTAAGTGAATATGTATGTGTATGAACAGCTGTAACATAGTCACTGATCAAGTTTTTTCTCTGAGAAGATTAACGTGTAAATCGAATTGGTTTCAATTTTTTATTTTATTTTATAGATTAATTAAGATAAAACTTTTAAAACAATTCTTTTTTTTTATGTGTTTATTCCATGCTATCTGTTCTGGGCCGAAATATCCATCTGCACATTGGATTGCTCCAGCCAGCCTGTATTGGCATGGACGATGATTCGGCACATGGATTCTGCACTCCACTCCAACAGGGGGTCATAATTGTGTTCATCGTCATCACCGATCGTAATCAGGTGATGAAAAATCCCTTTTGCAATCCTCCCCCGTTGGGATTCGACGAACCCGGTACCTTCCGTCTCAAACAATTGTATCGAACAAAAAGTTTGTTTGGTGTGAAAGTCGCGTTAATATTACAGAAATACAAATGCAATTTTTATTTTGCTTTTTTTGTTTCATAAAAAACACAATTTTAAAATAATGTCAAACTCGAACAATTTTTCCTGTCAAAAAATATACCATTCCATAATTTTCGGTACCAAAAATTTTCGCAACAGTTCAAGAATAAACGCTTCACCCCTCAAATATTGTTCTAAAACTGAATAGTTTATTCCATCTATTATTTAAAGTAATGGAACATGTGTTTAATAGTTACCAATATTTAAATTGTTTACCAATTAGCACATAGCCTATAATAATTAATTTTATAACTTTAATCACTGCTTATATTACATGTAATGTAAGCATACCATTATAACGATTATATTCTTCTGTGTCGTTATATAAAATAACTGAAGTACATACTGAATTATTCAGATTTAGAAATGGTGTGTTTACAACAGTGCTCAGTTTCAATCTAAATTACTCTGTTATATGTTTTGTTAACAATTTATTTATATCTAAACAGGCCGTAGCGACCGATTGCTATGTACATTAATGCTACATTAATGCTATTTACATTAGCATTAATTTGATCCTTTATCATTCTTGAACATAGAAAGGGCGGCTATTCTGAAATGATTGGATTTTTTTTAATATGAAGTTTGGAAAGTTTATCTTGTGGAGGAACGAATCTATCGTGCCAGGCTAAGTCAAATTCAGTCTCAATATTAAGCATGATAAGTCCAGTATATCAGTTTATGTTTGACATTAAGGCAACATGCTCATCAAGTCGAACGAATTGGTGTTGAGCAGAATGACCCGACCGGGATCGAACTAGTGTTCAGTTTGAATATTAAAACTGTCTTCGTGGAAAAGTGGTCTAGTAAAAATGGTCCGTTCAAGGATTTTTCCTAGAACAGAAAGGAGGCTCATTGGTTTAAAGATGGATACATCTGAAGATTATTTGTAAGGTTTGTGAATTGGGATAACTTTAGCATGTTCCCATGCTAATGGACAGCAAGAGGGTAGAATGCATTTAATATTGCATATGGTTACTTGATGCCTTATTTTGGGAGTTTATTGATTACTAGAGGTGATCAATTTCCATGGTCAGAAATCTTATTTGCAAGAAAATGTTTGAGAATTTCTCTCAGTTCTGGTAGATAAATAACATCGCCAGAGGTAAGTTCAATTGAAAGATATTCTATTTCTTTGATTGCATTTTGAGCTTGTGACTCGATCTTTGGATATGTCTGATAAAGAAAGATGTTGTGAGAATTAAATATGCTACAAAATATGGTATAGCGCATATATAGTTATTCAAACAATAGTTTCAATTAAAACACTTCGGATATTATTGATGAGTTTTAAAAAACACTTTGCTAAATGTATTGAAGTTAATTTTAAACATTTCTTGAGTTTATATTTCGTTGCTTTGGTAATAAAGTTTATAATTTAAATGCATTTTTGAAGCTATTATGTACCAGGTTGTTATTTCTTTTAATTTTGCCGATTTATTGAATACAATAACACCAATTGCAATTGCGATTTCGTCCTTTAAACGTACCCTTATTGTCATTGTAATATTTGTTATTGATGGTTTTTCCATTTTCAAGATAGTCAATGGATATTATGCCATGAGCATCCCAAAATACAGAAGCCATAACCACAGAAAAAATAATATATATTATATTAATCTATATTAATTTTTTCTGTGCCATAACCTTTCGCATTTAAGATTACTTTCACCAGCTGCTCTCCACTAAGTTGACTACAGCTTTGATTTCGAAGTAAAATTGTGAATCCATTTTGCGCTCTGAATCATCAATGCGTTATTGTTTTTGCACCGATTTGCACGTTTGCAAATGTTTATGCAACATAAAGAACACACTACCGATTGATATCTGTATGATCTCAGTTACCACATGCACTTTCACTTTTCGGCCTCTTATCACTTCTCAGCATTGAGACCCCCCAGGGAATCTATTATGAAACACTATTCACTTTCGAAAAATTCAATGTCTAATAATTCGATAACTGGCAAATATTAATATTATTGATAGATTGATTGATTGATTTAGAATGTACGGCCAAGCATTCAGCAGGATCTCGCGGAGTTGGCCGGGCCCACGTACACCCATTTTTACATTATTGAAATCGACCCGGTACCAGACACCTTGGCCAATAGTTTAAATTTTTTGTGTTTTAGGGAAAGGAAAGGTATGTCAGTAATGACAGAATTGGTCCGCTTTACTGGTAGCCAATATTCAAACTACTGTTAGCATAAGACAATCACAATGATAATAAACTGCTCTGCATTCTGTCATCTCTTCTCAGTATCTCCAGTGTGCCACCATTCAACTATAATCTGCAATGTTTCTGTGAAAACAAATATCTATTAATGGGTTAATTTCTCAAAGCCGTATGCTGTAATAAATTGAATTAATTTTCATAAATTAATTAATTCATAATATAATAACATGAAAATATAATTTCTGCAAGCCGTAGGCCTAATAAATTGGATTATTTTTTGCCTGAAATTTGCAATTAATTAATTTCTTAGATAATTAAAAATTTAAAATTATAAAAATTATAATATAAATTAGATTTTATAAAATTTCATTAAACAATACAACCCAATAGAATTAACTGTTTTATGATCAATTCCTCATGTAATCGAGGAAAATCTTTAAGAGACCCAAAATTTTAAGATTGATACAAAGTAGATTTTAATAAATTGTAATTGTAAAATGTAATTGTTTTATGGCCAAAACTGATACGTGGGAAATAATCATATTGTAAAACAAAATCGAATGGTAAAATTTTATTAATATCTAAAAATAAGTTCGATATTTAAAAAAAACTTTAAGTTGTCTTAATTTATTAATTATTATAAAAATTTTATAACACGACCAATATATTAGACAATACTTTAAATTATATGCCCATACGACATTCGCCATCTAAATAGCAATTGAATTTTGACGTCACATTTTCGAAAAAATTCTTTTTATATCGAATTATTCGATAGTAAAAAAGTTTCATAATACAAAAATACGCCGCGAATCGAATTTTTGAAAGCGAATATTTTTCATAATAGACGGAGGTCTATTAGAGCTTAAACGGTGTTTTTTTCAATTGAAAAGTATGAAAAATTATTCATCAAAATCTAAAACAACAAAATCTACTAAATCTATTTGCAAAAATATCTAAAAGAAATAAAAAATAAAATTCAATTATTCATATAAAGTTTTTAATCGATACCTACCTATCGAAGGTTACCTATAAAAGGTTACCTAGTTTACCTATTGTTATTTATAGATTATCTTTTATTATAAGCCCAATCTTTTGTCAATTCATAAGATATTCTTAATTAATCCGCATACTCTTTTATTTCTTTCCTTACCAACGGTCTCCACACAGTGGTGCCAGACCAGTCAAAAATAAAAACATGCATGCGACAACAACAAAACTTAATTTAAAAAAAAAAACCTGTCACAAAATTGAGTCGTTTTGTTATTACAAATTCACAAAATATGTACTATGTATTTAGTTTTAAATAATTTTTTATTTTCATTTTTTTTTTTTAAATTCATTTCATCGATCTGCTTATGAGACATTTTTTTTTTTTTTTTTTTTTATAACTTTTTATTTTTTATTTTAAAAAGATTTTTTACAAAGTAACTAGTCATTTTTGACTAACAGCGTTTGATTCTAATAATATAATAATAAAGCAACATCTATGTATTCTTTCCATAAAGTGTTTTTTTGGTTGATTTTGCATTATGCGCACTACTCAGGTAACTCAAAACGTTTTAGTCTTTTGAGTCTTCTTATAATACCCTCTTGATGAAGTAGTCTTACAGCATCAATATTAGGGTGATGATGGAGCCTCTCCTGGTGTTTTTGAGCACATTTCTTGATTTCACTTGCGACTGTGTCTATTCCGAGATCTCTATGAAGGTCACTATTACGAGTGTACCAAGGAGCGTTTACAATCCCTCTAAGAACTTTATTTTGGAATCGTTGAACTATCTGTTGATTGCTGGTTTTGGTGCATCCCCATAGTTGGATACCATAAGTCCAGACCGGCTTGAGCACTTGTTTATAAAGCATAAGTTTATTATGAATGGATAACTGAGAGTTTCTTCCAATTAACCAGTACATTTTTCTATATTTTAACTGAAGCTCTTCTGCTTTCTTTTTCACATGTACTTTCCACTTTAACTTTGCATCAAGGTTCATACCAAGGTATTTTGCTTGATTTGCATGTGGTACAGGGATATTATTGAGAGTCACAGGTAGTGGTTCTATTGACCTATTAGTGAAGTTAATGTGAGTAGACTTTGATTCATTCCCTTTAATTCTCCACTTAGTTAGCCAATCTTGTATATTATTTATGGCTATTTGTAGTTTGAATGAGACTTCACCGATTGTGTACCAACAGCTAGAATTGCAGTGTCATCGGCAAACGTGGCGGTAGTTGTATTGCTCGTCTGTGGTAAGTCGCTTGTAAACAGTACGAAAAGGAGTGGCCCTAAGACACTGCCCTGCGGGACTCCTGCTTTAGCTTCTTTTATGCTGGAGTAAGTTCCTTCCTGTTTAACTCTAAAGTATCTTCTTTTGAGGTATGACTTTAACAGCTCGCAATACTCAAATGGCAGAGTTTTCTCCAATTTAAATATTAAACCATCCAGCCAGACTTTGTCAAATGCCTGTGCTATATCCAGAAATATGGCTGCACAAATCTTTTTTTCCTCTAAGGATTTTTCTATTAAATCTGTTATTCTGTGGACTTGATCGATTGTGGAGAGTTTTTCTCTAAATCCAAACTGATGGGATGGAACAGCTCCTGATTTTATAATTTCTGGTTTAATTCGTTTTAATAATAGTCTTTCAAACAGTTTTGACATGATGGGAAGAAGTGATATTGGCCTGTACGAGGTTAATTCACTTGGTGGCTTACCTGGTTTAGGTATCATTATCACTTCTGCAAATTTCCAAGATAGAGGGACATAACGTAGTCTGAAGGAAGCATTAATCATGTCCGATATTTTTTAATACCTTTATTAGGTAGTTGTTTAAGAATCTCTCCAGTTATCAAGTCATATCCTGGTGATTTTTTAAGTACTACATGATTCTTTATTTCTTGCTTCACTTCTTTAGCATTGGTTAATGGGATTTCCTGCCTCAAGATGGTTGTATGGTTTTCAATCAGTATATCCTGTTGATTAAGTGTTGTTAAATTGGGGTGAAAGGTACTCTCGAGATGATCAGCGAAAAATTCTGGTTTTTCTTCTTTGGTTTTAGCCAGGCGACCATTATTTGTTCTTATTGGAGGTATGTGCATAACTGACCTTTTCAGATCTTTGGTTGCTTTCCACAATGAATAATGACTATCTTTATCATAGGTGAGAGATTGTAGGTATGAATTTATTGATTTATTTTTAAATTCCCGTATTTCTCTGCGTAATCGTTGTGTTAAATTATTTAATCTATTTTTGGCAACTGGGTCTCGTGTACGTTGCCATTCCCTTCGGGCACTTCTTTTCTCTAAAACTAGTGATTTAATTTCCATTGGGTAGCATTTGCCAGGTATTTTTATGTTTGTTGTATTAGTGCTTTTCCACGCTGCTTGCTGTCTATCTTTGACGAGCTTCTCCACCTCTTGTTCTAATGTTTCTTCTAATACAATTTGTGTTTTTAAAATGATGTTATTGTTTAGTTCATTCCTTAAATATTTCCAGTCAGTATATTTATTTGTTAACATTGGCTGCTTGTCATTTGTAATTATTGTATCACTTATTATCATTAAAATAGAGGAATGGTCAGATGTGGAGTCAAATCCTCCCTGCACTTGTATATAATCAACCGGGATTTTTCTTGTTATAAAAAAGTCAATTAGATCAGGTGTTTTATTTTGATCACTGGGCCAGTAAGTTGGTTTTCCAGTAGAATGCCAGTTGCAGTTGTATTTAATTATTGCTTGATGTAGCTCTTTCCCTTTAGGTGTTGTTAGTCTTGATCCCCAGTCTGTATGTTTAGCGTTGAAGTCACCCCCGATTATGAATTTTTCACCTAGCTGCTTGAAGAAGTGTGTATAAACATTCTCTTTGATGCTGTATCTAGGTGGGCAATATATTGCGGCTACCACTACTTTGTGGTTGCGGGTATTAATGCTAACGCTAATTGCTTGTATTTCATCACTTTCAAGTTTTAGTTGTAGATCGTATTTAATATCCTTTTTTAAAATCACGGCACTGCCCCCTCGTGCATTATTATTAGGATGTACTGCTGAGTGAACTTCGTAGCCACGGAGTTTTATATGACTCTGAGTAGTAAGGTGTGTTTCAGATAATAAGCATATATCTATTTTTTCTAAATCAAGAAATAGTTGTATTTCATTTTGTCGTTGCAATATACCATTGCAGTTCCATGCAAGAATTTTTAAATTATTGGCCATGTTAATTAGCAAAGAGAGGCTACCTCTGATGCTGTTTGACTTTTTTCGAGTAAAGTGAGCCTTTGCATGATTGATATGAGGGCTCTTTCTTGCTTTTCTTCTTGTGAAGTAAGTCTATTGAGAATATCTTGTAGTATTTTATTTGTTTGGTTATTATTTGAATCATTAACTGAAGCAGAACTATATTGCCTTTTCGAGCTTCCAATAGTGAGGGCATCAGCAAATGTTACATTTGGATTAGTTCTTGATAATTTGCTTAATGTTTCGTGTGTCCTTGACTTTGTGGATATTCTTGTTGAGGCTGAGTTGATTTCCAGCCTGGTACTTTCTAAAGTTTCCCTTGTTTTGTTGTGAATTTTTTGCAGCTCTCTTATAACAATGCAACCTCTGTAGTTGGCTGGATGTGCCTCTCCACAGTTGACACATTTTGGTGGGGTGTCTTTTTGTTTCATACATTCAGCCTTACGGTGTTTTCCTATACACTTCACGCATCTAGGCTCTTTATTACAAAAGTTTTGCGTGTGTCCGTAGACTTGGCATTTTTTGCATTGGGGAATCAATTTAGATTTTTTAACTGCTTCTATTTGGGCTTTCATATGGAGTATTTCGCTGATTGCATAAATATTTTTAATGTCTTCTGTTCTTTCAAAAGATAGCATATATAATGGAAGCGGTGTTTTGTCACCTCTTTTTAGCAACTGTGTAACTTCTTTTATTTTATATTGTTTCTCCAAAAGATAGTATTTTATCTCTTATGGTTTGCATGAAGCGTGTAGTTTCTTAACAATGACTTTGGTTTGTCTTGTCAGCTTATCTTCATAAGAATACCATGTTGTTTTGTTTTCATTAAGAGCTCCTGTTAACTTTCTGTAGCTATCACTATCTGGAACATTTATTTTGATATCACCACTATTTAGAGCTGTAGCTTGAAATTCTATCCGATTGTTGTTCATGATATTTCTAATACTTTGATAATTATCGCAATTGGATATTATAACTGGAGGTGGCCGTGGCACGTTTTTCTCCAGTTGTATATTCTTCCTTCCGGTTGAGAGTTCTTTACTTGATCGTTCCTGTTCTGCTGAAACCTGAGCTTTTTCCTCCTGTGGTACATTCCTACTTCCGGTTGGAAGCTGCTCAATTGATTGTTTCAGTTCGGGTGATACTTGTGGTGATTTACTCATCTTGCGTTTCTTATTTTTTTTGTTACGGTTCAGGATCCATCCCGTTTCTCTGTTCAGCTCTTCTTCGTCTGTTTCATATATAACCTTTATATGATCATTGGTATCGTGTTTTTCCTGCAGCTTGGAGGTTTCTTTCTCAGATATTACTGCATTTAGAGCAACTTTTAACTCCTTGTTTTCTCGCTTTAAGCTTTCGAGGTCTTTGTTTAGATTTAACGTTAACTTTTCTATTTCGTAAATCTTATTGCGCAGTTCTGCGTTATCCCTTTCCAAGGTGTTCGCTAATGGTGGTGGTGATCTACCCACCCTGGGTTTTTGTCCAAATGGGTTGAGTTGCCTAAGAGGGCTGTTAAACAATGATTGGCTCACCCCAGAATCTGTTGAGCCAGCCTCGTTAGAGGGTGGATTTGCCAGCTGCTTAGCTGGTTTACCACCTGGGGTACAATTATCTGAATTAGTTGTACTCATTGTTTATTTTACTGGTCATGGAGCATCTACCACTCTGACCAGTACGAGTTGGTAGTGGGTCTGGTTTGAAAACTTCATTTACTAAGTTCTCGATAGTCGGTTATACCGCCGTGTCTCGGTCGCCAGAGCCTCGTTAGTTGCCTAGCAGGGTGCACCACGTGCAGGTGAGGATGACATTTGAGCTGTTTGCAGACCACTTAGCTTAAGCCCCCTTTCCCACCCCAGACATGAGACATTCAATAAATTTTTAGTCTTTTTACATTGTCATGATTAGAGTATCTTTATCCATTGTAAAATCTCACTTACATATAATTAGTATAAATTGATACAACACATAAATTTCACTATTATTGGTTCGATACATTAGAGATTTTAAAGATTAGAGTTATAGTTAAATGTATCTAAGATCTATTTTGCAAAATAGATAATAGTTTAATAGATAATAATAGTTTTAAATAACAATACTCCAATAAATTAATATAACAAAATTTTATAAAATGAACTAAAAATTAACGACGTTGAAGTGTTCGCTATTTTTCGAACACATTTTGTGCCTTCACATTTTGGATTTGTGTTCAAAATTAACACAATTTAATATCTCTTTTCAACATAAATCTTTCGATAATAGTATGTATGTCATTTTAAGAAGTTTAAGTAGTAGCATCTAATTTATTTCTCGCTTTATTTATATTGTAATTTATTTGCGATAATATTCTTTCCACATTTGCGGTCGAAATAGGTATGGTTAAAATTGCCATTACAAATTAATGTAATTTTGGAAAAGCTGGAGATCCATCACCGCGTTCAATCAAAAATATATTGTTTCAAAATGTGTCTATGTCACGACAAAATGTTTAAAGTCGCTTTGAATTAAAAACGTTTCTAGACCCATAGCTTTGGAACAGCTGTGATGTTGCTGCTTAGGGCGAGCTTTTGTTAAAACATCAGCAAACATTTGCTTTATTGAAATGTATTCCATTTCAAGTCGACGGCACATTACTAACTCCTTTATAAAGCGATATTTGACATCTATTTGTTTCGTCTTTGGGTGATATGCATTCGTAGCATTCAAGCTTATTGCACTTTTGTTGTCAATTAAGTTTGATTACAATTGATGTATGGAAAAATTTCGCATTGTAATTTGTTAAGTCATAATCCTTCTTGTGTCGCTGCTACCGTAGACATGTATTCTGCCTCGGTAGTTGACAGAGCCACTGTGCATTGTCGTTTCGAGTTCCACGATATTGGTCCTCCGTGTATCGCAAATACATATCCAGTAGTTAATCGTCGTTGTTCAGGATCACCCGCCCAGTCTGAATCACAGTATCCAATCATATCTGCATTGCTATTTTTTCTGAATTCTAATTTAAAACTTGATGTACCCTTCAAATACCTCATCACTCGTTTCGTAGCATTACAATGGGCCATTCCTGGATTCTGATTAAATTGACTTAATTTGTTGACGGCATAACAAATATCTGATCTTGTGACTTGCGCTGCATAAAGTAGACTGAATATTGCCTCTTGGTACGGAATGTGTTCCATCTTTTCACTATCTTCAAAGTTTTTTGGGCTCATCTCTTTAGACAAGATTTGTTTTGCATCTAAGGAAGTCACAACTGGGTTTCAATCTATCATGTTAAACTTTCTCAAAACATCGTTTATATAACCTTCCTGACATTTCGATACTTTTCCTTCCTTTCGATTCCTTTCAATATTCATTCCTAGTACATATTTCGCCTCACCGATATCCTCCATCTGAACTTTTCTCATCAAATTTTTCTTTAGCTCAGCCGTTAAATCCAAATCATTGGAAAATAATATGAGATCATCTACGTATACAGCGACTATTATGATCTTTTCAGCTACTGTTCTAAAGTATATGCATGTGTCTATCGATGATTGCGTCATACCGGAATTCTTCAGTTGAGTGTCTAAATGTTGATCCCAAATAGTTCTTCCGGCAGCATCGCGTTTCGTTTTAAACACCCATTTATTACTGATGGGCATTTTATTAACAGACAGATCAACCAACTCAAAAGTATTGTTTTCCATTAAAGATTGATATTCGGATTCCATGGCTTGCTTCATTTACTGATAATGGATCTTCATACAAACTGTCCGCCTCCTGAATCTGAACAGTGTCATCATCTGTTATCTCATGTGGGTGAGTATCTGTATTCATTAACCTTTCTAGAGCTTTTTTCATCTATTTCTAGAGACATATCAAACAAGTTAATAATATTTTCATTTAAAAATACCTGATTGAGAAACTGATGTTCCATAAAAAACATCACGTCTGATTATTACAGTTTTTTTTATATGGAACACTCGATATGCCTTAGATTCTCACTGTATCCCATGAAAATACACTTTTCTGATTTCTGATCCAGCTTGCACCTTTTTTGTTTCGGAATGTGCGCAAAACAAATACAGCCAAACACACGCAAATGTTTTAATTGTGGTTTTATTCCAGACCAAACCTCTTCTGGTGATACTGCATTCGATTTGTTGTACGATTTACCAAATATGCTGCTGTGTTTGCAGCTTCTGCCCAGAATTTTTTCGAAAAATTAGCCTCAATAAGCATACACCTGACTTCGATGAGAGTTATATCATCCGTTAACACTTTCCATTTGCTCAGGCGTGTAAGGTGTCGTTTTCTGATGTTTGATGCCGAATTTTCGAAGAAAATCATCCATCTCATTATTGCAGAATACTGTTCCGTTGTCAGTGCGTACATTTTTTATTCTTTTGCTCGTTTGGGTTTCAAACAAATTCTTAAATTTCACAAAACTGTTAAACACTTGAGATTTAAACTTCAAAAAATATACGAACATTTTTCGTGAAAAATCATCTTCGAGGACGAACAAATCCGACAAATTTGTCGACAAATCCGGAATATGCAAAATATTTAATATGTTGACTTTAGACATTTCGTTATCAACAATTAAAGACAACTTGCAGTCACCGATGCCATTCGCATAAATTTTTTGATTTTTTGATTATTAGCACCACGATTGAAATTAGTCATTAACTGATCATTGTGCGTCATATGTGCCGATGCACCTGAATCGATGTACCAACTCTCATCATTCAATTTATCATTCGCGGCGAATATACTTAACAACGACTTTTCACTTTTTGGTTTAATTTGTTGTCGTTTATTTGGTTTTCTGCAATTACTAGCGTAATGGCCCGGTTCATTACAATTGTAGCAACGCGTAGGCTTCTTGTAATTTGTTTTGTTGTTCGAAAAAAATACGGTATTTTCTTTTTTTCTCCACTTTCACTTCTTGAAGTAATTTTGTTTTTATAAAATCTCCTGTTATAATAGCCCCCGAATTCTCGATTGCCATTATCATCGGTTTGTATGAATCAGGTAATCCAGCCAAAAGAAATGTGCCTATCCATTCTTCACTTACTGCATACTCAATATCATTTAGCAACTGTGCAGTTGACATGATGGTAGTGACGTACTCCTCCATTGATTTACAATCAATCATTTTCGTCATGATCATTTTTCGCATTAGACCAACCTTTCTTGATAATTCTTTACCTGTGAATGCATTTTTTAATTGCTCCTAAACTTCTTTTGAAGTATTGGCTGAACGAATATGAACATAGTGCTGTTGACTGACCATCATTATTATTTTGGTTCTAGCCTTTGTGTCTCTGGCTGCTTTTTTAATTTCATCTTCTGTGTAATATTCTCCTTGCACACATGACCATAAATCTTCATGTTGAAGATATGCCTTCATTGCAAAACTCCAATTATTGAAGTTTTCTCGGCCTTTCTGCTTATCGATGAATGGTATTCATTCATTGCCATGATGGATGATAATTACTTTTATTTTGAAATTACTCACTTATTTTTGACTGGGCCATTTATATGTGCGTGGTTCGATAAATAAAAGAATAAAACGTTTAATTTTTACAGTCGTGGGTGTTTTCTTTTTATTAAACACAATTATAACAAATTTTTAGAACCTTTCATCAACGTGTTACATTAATATGCTCTGACTTGATTAAATATTGGTAAGTATTTATATATTAAAAATGATTATAAAAGTTATGGGAAAATGTGTGTCTCTAAGAGTAAACACACATAATATATTTTTTATCTATGTCTATGAATACTATTTTATTTTTAATAAGATTGTAATATTGCAAGAATTGCAATATTGCAATGAATGAAATTTGAATAAAATTAATATTTTGTTTTTAAAAAATATATAAATTTAAATATAAAAAACGTTTTAAAGAAAATAAACAATATATTGATATGTGTATGATTAATAGTTTTGATGATCGCGTCATTTAACTGTGTTATATAAATATTATTTTATTCTAAACTTTAATGAAATTGTAATATTGTGAGAATTGCAATATTGCAATTTGATTTAAGTTATTAAAAAGTATTTTTAAAATATATTAGATATGTGTATGGTTTATAGTTTTGATGATCGCGTCATTTGATCGTGGAGTAACTATGTTATGTAACTGGCCCATAACCTGATGGACAGAGATTTCTGTCGTATCGAAATAAAACACAACTTGCTCTTGTTTTAACTAAAGCGGAAGTGACAGAGTCTTCTTTTATTTACAGACTGAAGATAGTAATAATATAAATACATGAATGTAACAATACAGTGTTACCAACATTTAGAATACAATATTTACTTTTCATCAATTTCACATAATCAAAGTAATATTTTTCCCGTTTTATACATATATAAAAACTTCCTACCCTGGGGTGACATGTTATAACTTCGAAATTTTCGTTTTTCGAAGAAATATCACTGATTTCGATAAATTGGTATGTTGTAACTTTTTCGACCATCACCTTTAACAGTAATCTATTACAGAATATTTTTTCTGTGACACACAGTGATAATCAAACGTAACCTCATACATTGTAATAAAATTCAAAAATTTAAATAGATAAAGTATAAATAAATTTCATTTTTGTATTTTTGATTTAAATATATTTTATTTTTGTATAATTATATAATAGTATTTTTTCCGATGTAGAATAACATATTTATAAGAGCACTCGGAGATAAGGCATTTAGCTTCTTTAATCCAATAGCGGCCACAAATTGGCAATGGCACTGCCTAATGTTTATTTAATGATTAAATGTGATTGTTGACATGAAAAGGAAAATTTTAAATTGAAAGCAAAATTATAATGTAGATAAATATTTTATATTAAATATAAATATTAAACCAACGATTTCAATAAACATTTACGTACTTTTGGATATTCATAACATTGCATCTGTACAAAATTGTGTCCTTAGATACCACCCTTTGTTATAATATACATTTTCGTAAATAGATCCTGAATAACTTCAGGTTAACTTTCGAACATCAAAGTTATCCGTCTATTTACGAACATATGAGATAACTTCATGCCGCTTTCATGAAAAAATTCTGCAGAATTTTTTCAGTAATATTTCTTCGGCAAAACATGACAGAATTAAATATTGTTTATCTTTTTTAGTAAATTCCGAAAGTGTATACCAACTTAAAATTGAATTTTATTATTTATTACTAAAAAATTCTAAAAAAGATAAACAATATTTAATTCCGTCATGTTTTGCCGAAGAAATATTACTGAAGAATTCTGCAGAATTTTTCTATGAAAGCGGCTTGAGGCTAACTTTGACGTTGTTGTTGCTATTATTAATTGTATTTTGTTTTGTTTTCAACTAAATGTCAATGGAAATGAATGATTTTATTGAGCAGAACTATAATGTCGAACATTTGGTTTGTTTTTAAACAATTTAATTATTCTATAAACTCAAATCCTATAGTATTGGAAATGCTGGATTAATTTTTTGTTTAAACACAATAGGACGATCTGTGAATAAACAACAACAATAACAAATTGATTTTTCTGACATTTTTATTCAGGATCTATTTACGAACATGCCTAATGACTTAGGTAATTCTTGTCAAAATTCATTTCACATAAATTTATGTTCGTTTAGTTTATTTTTGACATATTTCATGTTCATTTCTTTTTTTCGAAAATTGGTTCCTTTGATGTATCGACCGAAAAAGATACAACATACCGACTATCATTTTTTCGATGCGATGATCACTATCGAAGCGAATCGGAAAAGCGCCTACACACGACCTGACATAATCAAATCCGGTGTTGCATCCACACGATCAACTAATTACCTGACATTCATTTATATTTTGTTTGTGTAGAGTACAAATCGTAAAATTTTGACATTTGTGATTTTTGTGTTTAACTTGTTGGACGTAAAAATTTGTACAGGGAAAAAAATTGTTATCGCGCTTATAGCTTGTTTAAATATTGATTATAAAAAACCCCCAATATGGTCTAAAAAATGGTTGTTAGACCGTAAAAAAATTATCCATGTTCTGCCATTAAAGCAGTTAGATTTTAAAGTAGTTATGATTTTAGAAAACCTTCCATATATTATTGAAATTAGTATCACCAAAAATTATAAAATAAAATACGACTATGAGGGGCGCTGTAACAGCAGAGGAAAGATTAATAGTAACGCTGCGATATCTTGCTAACTTGAAACGTGTAAGGCTATTTATAAAGTTTTAAAAAAATATATACAAGTAAGCCACAATTTTTCCTAAATATCTTATATATTGTAACGTAATTGGCTTGTATTTTAGATGCCCACCGTAGAATCAGAATGGATAGATGTCGCAAATCAATCTCAAAACTTATGGCAGTTTAACAATTGTGTGGGTGCAATGGATGGCAAGCACATTCTAATAAATAAGTCACCAGCAACAGGTTCTTTATATTATAACTATAAGGGTCCTTTTAGTGTTGTATTGTTTGCGGTTGTCAATGGTAACTATGAATTTTTGTAATCCATACCGGGGTAAATGGAAATGTATCTGATGGTGGAATTCTGAAGCATACCGAATTTTACAAAAGATTAACATGGAAATAGTTAAACCTACCAGAGCCTTCTTTACTACCCGATAAAACCATATTGGCACCTTATGTTTTCGTAGGTGATAGTGCCTTTGCATTAGAAAAAAAACTTAATGAAACCATTCTCCCAAAAACATTTCAATAAGGAAAAGCGAATATTTAATTACCGCTTATCTAGGGCATGAAGGATAGTGGAAAATGTTTTTGGAATACTATCGGCACGTTTTCGTGTTTTCCAGAAGCCTATATTAATTAATATAGAAAACATTGATTGGGTTGTGCTAGCAACCTGCGCTCTACACAACTTTTTAAGAAAAAAATCGCGAAACTACATATCGAATAATTGTATAGACTCTGAAGACTATCGTTTATTAGATACATTCCGAGATGGTGACTGGCGACAACAGAATAATATGCTGCAGTTAAATCAAAATACTTAAGGAAGAGTAACGGATGATGGTAAAAATGTGCGGAATATATTCCTCAATTATTTTAATAATAAGGATAGTGTACCATTCCAAGACAAAATGATTAATGTGCTGGGGACCAGAATTAATTAGAGAAACAGTAGTTTTTTGTTCAAAAATAAAAATAATAAATATTTTTTCTAGTTAAATAACTGTGTTTTATTTCAATTCATGTACATTATTTTAATATGTAATAAAAAGAGTTCAAATGATAAAGGGACTATATTATCGACATTTAATTATTTAATTTACTTCCAAAGGTTTGTAATTCTACATCATTTTCAAAATATATGGCGCATCGTCTTGTGGTTCATAGACTTGTCCAAATGGTAACGGTGTTGATGCAGCTAGTGTATTAATGCATGTTGGACTGTCCGAGAATAAACTAGGTGATGACGAAGGTAATGGTGTCTAAAAGGTATTATTTGATAAATTTTCATTCAAATTAATACTAGAGTTTATATTAATTTGTCCATTTTTCCATAGAAAATAATATCGGCAATTAATTTTTCAGCAATAGTTCTCTGCTGTATCGTCATTTCTTGTAATTGATGTTCTGTTGATATTCCGTAAGCCTCCAACGGCTTATCTGGAAGAGAAATCATCTTTTGTGCCTCGTCTATAAGCATTTCTTGCTTTTTGGTTACCGTAATCCTTCTTTTAATCGGACGCTTAGATTTACTTTTTTGTTCGGTTACCAGCTATACGTTGTTATATTTTAATTACAATTAAAATATATATGTGATATAATTACAGAATACATATGCATATACAAATGAATATATGTATAAATGTTATATGTACTTACTTCAGATTCGTCATCATCGCGTGTTAATGTGTCAACCGCAGGTCTAATTAAAGAATCCTTTTCATGCAGAAATGTGAGTTATTCGTAATACCACAGTGTGTAGGCGCTTGAAGTGATGTTGTAACATGTCACCCCTGATTTCATTTTTTGTTTTCTTATATATTCTTTTTGAAAAAAAACTAAATTATTTTGTAAATAGTTATATTGCTTTGAAAAAAAATCGGATTTAGTGGATTTAATGGATTTATATTTTCCCCAACGCAACCGCAAAAATTTTAGTTTAATGTGTTGGCAACAGTACAAATAAAAAAAATTTAATTATTGAAATAACAAATGAAAATTTTTTCACATTTAGCAAAATTTGTTACGCTGTACGTGTTTATTTTGTATTTTTTCTGTTTTTCTGAACTTTACAACTCAAAATATAAATACATATACATATTACATATATATAAATAAATAATTTAAAAGATTTTGCAACTGTGCGAATTTTTGTGGTGTAATTAAATTAAACTCGCCTATCCATTTCGCTTGCCCGTATTTAAAAATTTGTTGGTGATTAGAACTTGAAACCATATAAGAATGTCATCCATTGAAAAAAATCGTAAGTAAACCATTCATTTCAAAATTGGAAATGTTAGTTTATTCATTTCATTTACCTATAGTAATTAACGAGGGCATGGACGTATATCAAAATCAGAACCCTTTTAGTGTTTGCAACACACAGAAAAAGTGATCTCAGCCACTTATTTAAAAAGCGAAACGTTTTTAAAAATTTACTAGAGGACATGACAGGCGCAGAAGTATCGGTATGTCTCAGTCATTACATTTTATTCATTTATTCGTTTTTTTATTTATTTTAGGACATACCATTCACGGAATTGGAAATCAAAACGAAATTAAAAAACATTAAACGAGCATATAAATCTGCCATTAATAATAATACGCAAACGGGGCGAGTTGCGGTACCGAACCATATAAGGATTTACTGGCAGATTTATATGTAGAAGAGAGCTCAGTGGAGGCATCAGCTAAGGAGACGGTAGCTTCGGGTGTGGTAAGAGCAACGAGCGTAACTGAAACATCTCCAGTTTCGTGTCTTTCTATTGCAGAAGTTTCTGAGGTTAACAAAGCCGGAGAAGCCGGCTTATCAGAAACAAGTTGTAGTTCAACCATGTTATCGGATTTATTAATGTTAGACGATTTGATTGAGGTGAGTATGCCGGAAAATGTAACAACTGAGAAGTCTGGAAATGCCAATCAAAAAAAAAAAAAAAAAAACGAGACTTATAAAGAAACGACCCTTAAATTGATGGTGGAGAAAAAGAAAAGACGTAAGGAAATGCAACAAGTTAAGCAAAAAAAGGTACGAAGAAATAATTAAGCTTAAATTATGAGTCAGGAACAAAATGAAGAAACGACATGAACAACATGAAAGTGGAATAATGAATTATTAAATTACTTGAAAAATAAATAAATTACCTGGTTATTTATTTAGAATTATTATACATTATATTTATACATTATGTTACCTTTTTATAACTAAGATACCTACATATACTAATATGTATGCGAAATATTTGAGTTGAATTCCAAAAATGTAAATAAAACGACCTTTTATATTTATAATTTGTATTATATATATATATATATATAATACAAATATAATATATAATATATATATATATATATATAATATATAATATATATATAATATAATATATATATATATATATATATATATATAATTTGTATTATATATATATATATATATATATATATATATATATATATATATATATATATATATATATATATATATATATATATATATATATATATATATATATATATATATAATTAATATTAAAATTGAATTTATAAAATGTAGATAAAAATGTATAATTGTTATATATAAGTGAAATAATTGAATTGAATTCTTAATATATACAAATTGTATAACAGCTATAGTAAATTTTTCGCATTTAAGTTATTTATCATGTCCTGTCGGAGATCCACTATTCTGTCATGTGCAGTTTCATTCGGAGGTTTCTGCCATGTACAGTTTCTTTAGTCGGAGGATTCATTAACATGATCGTTGAATTCATCATGATGGGTGGATTCATAATTTGAGTTTAAACTTATGTTGTGGAGCATACAGCGTGCAACAACAATATTTTTCACGGTTGCTAAGTTCAAATGTACTGTGAAATGTAGAAGTCTATGAAATTTCCCCTTCAACAGACCAAAAGCGTTCTCTAAATAACAATTCGGGATGAGAAGTGAATCGTATTACAAATTTTTTTGTTGCGGGGTTAATCTGCCGGTGTCTTTATAGGAAGTTAAAAGCCAGGAATTAGACGAATAAGCTGAATCCCCCAGTAGAAATGTGTTGCTCGGAAATAGTTGATGTTCAGAAGCTAGACGAAATAATGGCGACCATCGTAGTACACGAGCGTCGTACATCGAACCTGGTTCGCCGCAGCTTTTATATAGCTGTACCCCTATATAACTTCTATTATAGTATACTACAGGATCTCGTTTCGGCCTTTTATATATGACTGCTATCTAAGGCACCAAAGGCACCAGTTATTCCAGATAACAATTCAATGAAGCTGAAGTCTGTTCGATTCTACTAGTCGAGCGTGGCCAAATAATGTTGCGATAGCGATATACTAACCATGCAATATGCCACTTGTTTCACTACTCTCCATGTAGTTACTTCATTTATACCGAAAAGATTCCCCATTTGCCTATAGGTGATCCCATTTGCCATATACCATATAAACAAATGAATTTCTCTTTTGACACCAACTTTATTACGACATCTGCGATGATTCGTACAATTCTACAATCAAACCCACATTAACTTAGATATTTGTGAACTAGAACATTGGGGCATTAATTAAATTTTGAATTAAAAGTTCATGCTACAGGTACATGTTTATTCAATAACTTACTTACTAATAAAGATATGATTACCTACTAATAAAGAGATGTCTGCCGTGCCAACCGAAAGTGATTTTTATATTCTTTGTCACTGTATCTTTCAACGAGATTTATAAAACCTGTAATTCTATTACGTTATGTATTATCCTCTTCGGTCGAGCATGATTGAGAATTCAAAAGACGGCGTTTCACTGCTAGAACTTCTCAAATCGGCAACTATCATCTCATCTTCAGCCTTCCCATCTAGAATAGCCTTTAAAATGAAATATAATATATGTATTATTATTCGAAACAGGAATAACATAAAACCATATAAAATTCCTTTTATCCACTCGAATAACAGTTTTATCGTCGTCTAATTCCATTATTAATCAAACTTCTTCACCACACTTCTTTTTAAATTTCAGTTCAATCCAATGTAGTTTTCACTTGGTAAATAATTTTTGCGTTTAATAATTTTTTGATCAATAATCTTTTAAAAAACAAAACAAAAATGTTATTTTTGTTACCAAACTAATAATTAAAAAATAAAAATATCACGTGGTGAGCATTGCAACTAAAAATTGGATTCAACACGTAAATCCAAGTTTTTTTTAAATTTAGCTAAATCCATCTTGGATTTAACATAAATCTCCTTTGGCGATCTTTGTTGTAAATTTCGTTGTTGATTGATTGATAAGACTGTGAGACCAAGCTCTTGTTAAGTGTTCCGGTATGCGCCGGTCCTATTCCCACAGCTTTTTTACATTTAACAAACGGTAGGATAGGAGGGATTTTCATATATTTATATTTCTATAAATATATTTTCAAGCATGATAGAAACGACCCGGTTTCAGACACCTCATGATCATTACGGTACAATTCTATTCTATTTTTGTGGTGTAGAGAAAGGTATGTCAGTAATGACAGAGTTGGTCCGGTTTCCCGGTATTCAAACTACTGTTTGGCATAAGTCAATCACAATTTTATTGAACTGCTTTGCATTATGTTTCCTGTATTCTGTCATCTCTGTAATTCAACTGTAATTTAAAAAAAATTCCCTAAAAGCAAAATCTATTAATTGGCTAGTATTGTAAGTAAAAAAACGTGTCGATATATGATTTAGAATATAGTGTAAAATAAAATAAATATTTTCATACTATAAAACAAAAGATAGTAAATATTGTAAAAAAAAATATATAAAAAGCAAAATTGATGTTATCTCTTTCCTATACAAAACACAAATAACAAAAAAAGATACGAAAAAATTCTCAATTATCCATACACATTAAATAGTGTGCGTAACTTAGAGATACAAATTTTAAATAGTCGTAATAGGAATGAGAAAATTATACATTTTTTGGTATGGATTTTCATTGCATCAATACACTCAATTGTGTATATGGGTTTTGTTTATCTGTGTCAACGAAAGTTGACATGACGGCTTGTATAATAGAGAGGGTTTTGACGCAAATACATTCTTAATTTGTCCATCTATACACTTTCAAGTTTGTGAGAAAACAGAATAAAAATACTTTCATTTCACTAATACCTTGACGATAAAATATAAAATCAACCAATGAAATTCTTTGAAATATTGTACGGTACGTTTGTATAATTCTTTTATTTTCGCCCTCTCTTCGAAATAAATATTTTTAGAACGTTTGCAAGTAGCACGTGCAACAACGATGGTACAAGTATTTACGTTTTTTTCACTAATACAAATTTTGAAGTGTACCGTTTGTTTTAATGTACCTGCGTACGAAACTTACAGCACGACTTGTATAAACATTTGTGTTGGTTTTGATGCGATGAATACGGCTTGTAATATGGAAGGCTTTGTACACATTGATTCTTAAAAAAAAAAAAAAAAAAATGAATACGAAAGTTAAAAGAAATAGTAGTTATATTATTTAATAATATTCGTGGTTTAGCCACCCTTCATGGCTTGTATAATTATGCATGTTATATATTTAAGTACATAACTATCTGTAGAGATATATTTTTACTATCGATTCACTTATTAATTTATTATAATTCTTTTTCACATTAAACTTTTTACATGTTGTTTCAAGGTAAAAGTACAAAAATTCGAGAGCGATATTTCGAAATATATTGCATTGAAGTTTGCTGATATTTCATTCATTCAGCTCGTTTCTATCACAACTCCAATGCAACTCAACCAGACATCAATACAATAGTGTTGGTTTTGCGTGAAAACTAAACTTGTAACACTATGTTGTTAGTTTTTGCAAAATAATACACACACACTAATCCTAATTAATATAACTTTAAAACACATAATTATGTGATAAAAGTTATTAAACATAACTTTAATCAGGAAACATTAAATTTTAAAACAATAAAATATAATTCACACAAACACAATCACTCTCTCGTATATTATATTTTATATTGCTGTATTAAATATTTTCACAAAAAATTTAAAATTGAAGAGATCGAAAAAACACAACCGATCTCTTCAACGATCCACCAATTGTTCTTGTAAATTTCGTTGTTGTTGTAAAATTCCCAAAGCAACTTACCTAATATACACAATACCCCTTTTTTCTTTATGACATATACAGTAATCCCTTGCAAAGCGTAGTTGGTTTCTATTAGCGAATTCTTTAAACAAGGAATTTTGTTTTATTGGGAAATAATTGTACAAATATACATTATGTATATATTCCATAAATACTTAAATAAAAAGAAATAGCTATGAACGTTTGTTGTACTTCTTAAAAAAATAACTACACAATGTAAAAAAAACGCGCAGTTTTTAACCGCGTAGTTTTTAACCGTGCAATGTGAGGGATTCCACATAAATCAATTAAGTGTGTATTTAATTAAATTTATAATTGAGAATTTATAAACGTTTAAGAAAAGCAAAATTATGGTGATGTTAATAATAAAACTGCAAGATTTTGTAAAGCAAGATTTTGGAATTGCAAGATTTTGAATTTGCATGATTTTGGAATTGCAAGATTTTGTAATGCAAGATTTTTATTAAATACAAGATTTTGTAATGCAAGAATTAGGGGCGCTCCCGAAAATTAAAAACCAAATGAGAAACTTATTTCTATGTGAAACATTAAAAATTAAAATTTTTGTAAATAAAAAACATTTTTTTGTATTTTTTAAATATTTCATTACACACCGTTCCTCGACCCATGTGTTGAATATAGAAAAGAAAAAAACAATTTAAACATAAGATATTCGTATATACAACTCTTTATACATACTTCGATTTTAAATTTTTAATAGTATATTATAGATTCTAGTTATATGTTTTTATTTTTTTTTTATTTATTTTTAACAAACTTCAACAAATAAATCTAAATTACAAAATATATTAAAAATAACTTTTTTAGTGCTCCTTATTTAAAATAAATGTCATGGACACGATTCAATCTTGTTCTAGAAATGTTTTTTTGTAGGTGAGTGTACCATTCAAAATTAATTTAATAAAATAAAAAACAAAAAGGAAAGTATTATTATCCAAACGTGTACCAGCTTAGCTTAAAAAAAATATATAAATAAAAATAATATTAATAATTATTATATAATAAACAAACAATTAAAAAATATTTAGCAAAACGTAGGTTTTTCGTAAAATTTCAAATAAAAAATTAAAATTAGATATGTGTAAATTTAAATTACGGTTTTAAACAATATTCCAATATAATTTATTGTAAATAACAATTCTTTTAACAATCGGCGAAATTCTTTAAATGAACCTACTATCACAATATTGTTTGGTATCTGGCTATTTAATTTGGGAGCAGTATATTTTTATTTTTTATTTTATTTTAAATAAATTGAGTTTATTTATTTTAATTTTATTGCAATCTAGTCTCCTGGACTAATGAGCAATTTGTTTCTGACTTAATTTACTAAGATAATTATATCTATAACTCCACCCATTGGCGTTTCACAGTTTCTGGTAAGTTGTTGTTTACACCACATCGTTATTGTGGATCTAAATTAGCAAACCGCTGTTTGCATTAACAATTAAACAAGTTCAAAGTGTTTGGTTCTTTTCAATCTGCGTATAATATTGGTGTTGGTGAACAGCTGAATTGCCTCAATATTTACATGTTGCTGGAGCCTTTCTTCGTGTTTCCTTGCATTTTTTTAAAATTTCAATTGAAACGGGGTCTATTTTAAGGTCTCTATTTAGATCACTATTCTTGACGTACCATGGTGCACCCACGATGTTCCTTAGTACCCTGTTCTGAAACCTTTGAATGATATTGACCTTGCTGGGTTTTGTACAACCCCAAAGCTCAATACCATAAGTCCATATTGGTTTCAGTATTTGCTTATAAAGTAGCAGCTTATTGTATGATAATAGAAAAGAGTGTCTGCCTATCAGCCAATGCATTTTTCTATATTTTAGTTTTAGTTCTTCATTTTTCTTTTTGACGTGGACCTTCCTTCTAAGTTTATCATCCAGGGTCATGCCTAGATACTTAGCTGTGTTCGCATATGGTATTATTTCTCGATTTATTGAAACAGGTATATGTTCAACTCGTTTGTTGGTAAAATTTATGTGAACTGATAAATTTCATTTAGTTTAATTCGCCATCTTTTAGTCCATTTATATACTTCGGAGATAGCTGATTGTAATTTTTGTGTTGATTCTTCGTTGCTTTTTCCAACAGCTAGGATCGCAGTGTCATCAGCAAAAGTCACCACTGTGTTGTTTTCTAATTCTGGTAGATCATACGTGTATAGTAAATAGAAAATCGGTCCTAATACACTGCCCTGCGGTACACCTGCTTTTATTTCTTTCAATTCAGAATAAGTTTCAGCAAATTTAATTCTAAAGAATCTATCTTTCAAGTATGATTTCAGTATTTTAGCGAATTGCATTGGTAAAAGGTTTCTTAACTTATGATTAAGTCCTTCATGCCAAACCTTGTCAACAGCTTGCGCCACGTTTAAAAATATCGTAGAACAGACATTTTTCTCTTCAAATGCTTTCTCAATTACATTGATTACTCTGTGTACTTGTTGTATTATTGAGTGTTGACGACGAAATCCGAACTGATGATTTGGGATTAAGTTATTCCTTTCGATTATCGGATTCAACCTTTTAATCAGTAGTTTCTCAAAGAGTTTAGACATAACTGGCAACAACGAAATTGGTCTATAAGATGATGTTTCGTATGGTGGTTTTCCAGGTTTTGATATCATTACTACTTCTGCAATTTTCCACAAACTGGGCACAAATTTGGCTCTAAATGCTGCATTGATAAGATAAGTAAGCTTAACTAGAGCCTTCCTTGGTAGTTCTTTTAAAATTTCTGTAGTAATAAGATCTTAACCTGGAGCTTTTTTCGAATTCATATTGAATTTTATCTCATGCATGACTTCTTTTGGTGAAGTCAAAAGAACTTTCTGTTTCAGATTCCACCGTTATTATTTGAGATTCTAAAGTTTGATCATCATGTGGTTGGAATATTTTTCCGAGGCCATTTCCCCCTTCTATTCTTATTGGAGGGTTCTGCATTGTTGGTCTTTTAATTTTTTTGGTTGCTTTCCAAAGTGAATGAACAGTCCTGCTATCATTAGTTAGTTTTTTTTAGACAGTTACTGATTGACTCATCTTTTACTTTTTGGATGTACCTTCTTAACTGTTGAGTTAAATTGTTTAACTTAGTTTTATATTAAGGAGCTCTCGTTTGCTGCCATATTCTTCTCGCTTTTCTTTTTTCTGCCAAGAGATCTCTAATTTCTTTAGGGTAGTTGTTTTCTTTTATTTTATATTTAATCTTTGGGGTACTTTCCCAGGCTGATTGTTGCATATCATTTAAAAATTTCTGAAGTTCGTTTTCTATTTGCTCTTCGCTTTTTAATGGAACCTTTAGGTTAATTTTTTCTTCTAAGGACTGCCTAAAGTATTCCCAACAAGTGTGTTTATTTATTAGGCTTGGATTTCTTTCTTTTTGAATAATTTATTCGCTTAATGTCAAAAGTATAGGAGAATGGTCCAAATTTAGGTCTCGACTTTCGTCTACTTGTATATAATTCATTGATATATTTTTGATTATAAAAAAATCAATTAAGTCTGGTATTTTGTTTTGGTTCTGTAGGCCAGTAGATTGGTTTTCCTGTTGACAAGGTTTCACTACGTCATTTTCTGACAGCTTTAAGCAGTTCTTTACCTTTAGTCGTTGTTAGCCTAGAACCACAATGGACATTTTTTGCATTAAAATCTCCTCCAATTATGCATCTTTTTCCTCGTTTACTGAAGAATTCGAGATAATCTTTTTCTTTTAGCGCGTGTTTCGGAAGGCAGTAAACACTAACAACACTAACATAATTATTTTTCGTTTTGACGTTAACAACAGTTGCTTGTATTTCAACAGTTTCATATTTCAGCTCTTTGTAATGGTGGATATTATTTCTAATTATAACAACGCTATCTCCTTTAGCAGTGTTTTCTGGGTGATTGGTTTTATATACTTGATAATTTTTAAATTTAATATTTGATTGTCTAGTAAAGTGAGTTTCCGTGATAAGACATGTGTCGAGTTTTTCTGTTTCCAAGACCACCTGCAATTCTTGTTGATGTTGCATTAGTCCATTGGCATTCCAGCATATAATTCTAAGATCATTGGCAATTTTTCTGTTTAGGGATAGCTCTCTTAGCTCTTAGCTCAAGTGTGTGTAATCGCTCATCAAAAATATTAACTTTACTTAATATCAATTTCAGAGTTTGACTTCTTCACTTTGAGTAGTTTCTCTTTGATTTACTTTATTCCTTAATACTTGAGCATAAGTCAAATTGCTCATTTCTTCCCGAGGAATTTCCGATATTTTTCGTCGTATTACTTCGGGCTTGTTTTTTTCGAATGGTTGGTTTTCTACTTAAATTTGAATTTTTTTCATTCATCCTTTTAAACTTAATGCTTTGCAATTCAAAAACACTGCATCCTCTATAGTTAGCGGGATGATTTTCTCCACAGTGAACTTTGCATCCTAAGATTTACTTAATTTGATATATTTTTTCGATTATCTCATCGGCATCGAAGGTCAACATAAACATATTAAGAGGTGTTTTATTTCGTTTTTTTTAGTTGAATTGATGCATCAACAGCTTTAAATCCCTGAGCTTTTAAGTCATCAATTATCTTTTCTATTTTACATGTGTAATGAAGGTTTTTAGCCATCACTCTGATTGGTCTAGTTTGTTTGTCTTCAAACGTATGCCAATAGTGCTTTCCTTCATTAATCATTTTTGTTACTTGTAGGTAACTTTCACTATCTTTCAAGTTTATTTTGATGTTATTTCCATTCATCACCTTTGCGTTAAACTGATCTGTTGCAGTTATTTTTTTTATTTTTTCATATAGTAAGTCATAATCTTTGATTTCATTTATGACTATTGGTGGGGGTTGAGCTAGTTTTTGTGGCTTTTTTGTTATAACCTTTGGAACAGTCAGTTGTAATTGAGGCGGTGATGGAGTATTATTTCGTTTCCTTTTGTTCCTACGATTTATAACACTTACAAACTCCGTTTCCCTATAGCTAGTTCTTCTTCGTCTGTATGGTACTCTTGCACAGCTTTTGTTATTATATTAGTCTTTTGGTTATTGACTTCCTTTGATTTAAGAGTACTAACTTCGTTTTCTAGAACTTTTATTCGCTCCTGCATCCATGAAATTGTTTGATTCAGTTGCTTGTTTATATTTGTGGAATCGACCAATGCACTATTGGCTTTGCACAATTCACTGTACAGTTTTTTCTCAGTTAAAGAACGATTGCAGTTATCTTGCAACAGTTCGTTTTTGGGGTTTTCCTTATTTTTCAGGACGGTTTGCTCCTTTTGTTGCACTAATTTGATGTTGCCTTCCAAAAAGGGGCTAGTGACTTTTGTAGGAGATCGAGTTAACTTCTGACTCCTTTGGAATGGATATGAAATATCCTTTTCTTTTGTACTTAGTTGAGTATTATTATTTTTCCTTAACATATCTTGGGGTTGGTTGTAGTGATTATAGTATAGCAATGATTGGTCTCCCCCAGAATCCATGAGACCGATCTTCGAAAGAGTGGATTTCCCTGAGCATCAGGTATACCACCTGGGGTAATTGTTTCCTTGTTCGTTACACTCATTGCGTTATTATAGTGTATTGATTGCACTCGCCTCTATTATTTAGCCGATGAGTATTCCATCGTTGCCCGGGTGTTACCACTTGGAGGTATACTAGAAACATTTGGTGGTTTCTACATAGTTACAAAGTTGGAATATAAACCATGGTGGTCATGGCTATAGACAATCAACCCCTACCCTATTGAGACACACCCAACACCCAGTAGGGAGCAGTATATGAAAAAAATCATGGCTGCGGAACAAAAAATCTATTATTGTTACGGAACATGTAGGGTTTATCAGTACGAACATTCACCAAACGACTACCCCTCTTTAAGTAGAACATTCTTTTAAAGTACTTTAAAAACGTACAAATAATGCAGGGGAAGAATTGTGTGTGTTTAGAAAATAACGGAAAAGATGGTGTTGTTCTTGTTAAAAGATTAATCATTCTTAAGACACCCTTTTGGATAGTGATTAGTGGTTTAATATTTGACTAATAAATGCCACCCGAACAAGTTATATGATATTGAAGATGCGAATCAAAGAAAGAACTATCTAAACAATTTAAAAATGTTGACCTACTGATATTTCGCAAAAAATAAAAAAACCTTAGTGTCTGGTGAAGTTTCAATTTTAAGTCGATAACATGTCCTTTAAAATTTAGTTGGGAGTCCAAATATAAACTCAAATATTTAAACGAGCTTACGTTTTCAATAGGTACACAAAGCGCATTACATCCAGATCCAATGCAAGCTAGTAAACATACATGTCGATACATCAATCGATGATCTTGGTGAAATACAAATACTCACGTTAAAATATATTATTTTGGACTTAGAGCTCAGAATCATATCATGTGAAAGCCATTTTTTAAAACAAAATCATGGCATTTTTAACTTCGCATTTTAATGAATTTAGATATGGAATTAGAGTATATAAATGCCATGTTATCAGCAAAAGTCACATCATTTTCGTGTAAATATGTATCAAATGGTCTCAAAATAGAATCCTGAGAGACTCCAATATTTACAACTATTACATCACTATTTATTTGGTTTACACAAACACTCTGCACTCGATTTTGCATATACGATTCGACGAAAGAAAGAGCAACACCTCTGATACCTAAATGAGATAATTTCTCTAATAAAAGTTAATGATTAACTGTATCAAATGCTTTTATAATATCTATAACAAGGGCAGATGCTTTACGGTTGTTATTTATGTACTGACGTATGGGTGTCAAGTGCTTTTTCGGTAGATGATCCTTTTATTAAACTGCTTCTTATCCAAAAAATTGAATTTATTCAAACGATTTGTCGAACGAATCAACAACACAATCTGTAGAGGAACCAAGTGCAAATTTTATAGGAAAAAAATTCGATAAAGAAAAATAATTGTAAAATGAAAATTTGAATGCAACGTCAATAACGACTGAAACGACAATAAAACAATGTTGCGCATAAAAATGTACATAAAATGAAGTATTACAATACACATTTGAACAAAACTATTATTTCTTATTTAATTTAATTTTAATTTTTTGGAAAAACAAAAAATAATTATTTTTGTATTTGCAACAACATACGTAAATTGCTAAAAAAGCGTGGGTCCAATAATATATGTCATTTTAAATTTTTTTATAGTAAATTGAGATTGAGAAGTTTATAAATATATTTAAGTTGTGGTTATGATACACAGAAGTATAAACTGTCCATCATACGGAATTTATCAAACAAAATTTCCATATATTGGCACACACTTTTCTTGCATAAATTATATTTATTTTTTATATTGATTATTCTTGCTTAATTCCTATTCAGATTTCAATATGGTTAAAATATATCACAATGATCAGGTAGAAATGAATGTTCCACCACCAAAAAAAGCAAAACAACAATGTAATTCTACCTCTTCAATAGACAATTTCGATAACGCTTTAAACAAATTTATTTCGGCAGTAAATTTAGAGCCATAAACTGACCAATCCGGCTCGTTGGAGACTAGAGCTTTGCGATTTATAGGATCAGTTAACCAACAGCAGAATGAATTGAGAATGAGCGTTTTTAATTCTATAAACATTACTACACCAAAAACTTGCTCTCTCCCGGGGATTTATGGTTTATGGTTTTTTTTACCATCATCATCATCTTCAGAAATTTAACCACACTCCATAAATGTTCAACAGGTACCATTTAGAATTGTTAACTTGATTTGAGCCAATCTACAAATCTTCAAACCAATTTAGTTAACATTGCTTTAGGTAAGGTGGACATTAATGAGTATTGAAATTATGAATTTTATATTATCTACTGGTATATAAATAATGAGTTAACTTGAAATATTAAATGATTATTGAAATTAAACTTTTATGTTTTTTTTAAATAATTTTATTTCTTGTTAAAATCGATTCAATTAATTAATATGCACTAAAACTTCTATAAGTCGAATCACTACAGTTGCCATAATCATTTGTTCAAGTTAAAGAAAATTCGAAAAATTGAAGTTGCAAACAAAACATTGCAAATTTACGTAAATTCCACTTTAACTTCTTTATAGAATGTGTTCGTTTCTTTAATATGTTTATTTTAATGCTCATAAAACATATTTTCCTTGATATTCTTGTCGTTCGTAGATTTATCAATTTTATCAAACGGTTATTAATGTAAGAGAAGGTCAATCGTAAACTACAATCATAGATAATCATGATAATGTATGCTAGAATTTTTGAAACGAGAAGGCACCCTTAAAAATACGAAATTCAAAATTACAAAAATAAAAAAAACAGCATAAACAATAAAAAATTCGAGTATATTTTGTTCGACTAAAAGAAAAATTCGAGTTAGGGAAATTCGAATTACGGAGTAGAGTTACATAGAAAAATCTGAAAATGCGTCTGCCACAACAAAAATTCGTGTAATAGAAGTTCGATTTATAGAAGATTGACTGTATTTCCATTATTTTTCTATGATACCACCTGACATTACATGTTTTGCAATATTTTGTCTTGTAGATGTAGTCATTTTATTACACTCTATTTATTTTGGGCTTTACGTCTATTAAATGGTTTTAATAGATGCTGTGATAACACAAATGCATGATCGCTGATGAAGAAAAGCTATGTTTTCGATCGTTATCGTAGATTCGGCCATTTGATCCAACATTAATAATTAAAAACTTTTCGTGAAGATCAACAACGGCAAACCAAATGATGCTGAATTGTCCTTTATCAATAAAAATTCGGTCCGGAATTACGTAAATTTCTAATTCTAATGTGTTCTCCATCAACACCAACCAAAAAATTCTCATATTTGATTGAAATCCTCTGCTATATTTTCAACCAACCTTCATTTGTTTTGCAGAACCTAATAAAATTAAATAACATTTCATAGAATATTGTGTTGCTCAATTTAGTTTTATATTAGCTTACTTACCTTGTAATGAAGTGTACCATATAGTTTGAATAACTTCTGGAATAAATGTCGATATGGTTTTATATGAAACTTGGCCGTACATGTCAGGCCAAGAATGGTAGCTATCACCCGATGCAATAAATATTAGTGTTACAGAAAGTCTTACTCAGGCTGAAATTTTTGTATAGTATTTCCTACCTATACAGGGTGTCCCATTGGGACGAGTTCAACCGAATAGGGCGTTTAGCTGGATCAATATGATAAAAAAAAGTTTGCTACGCATATGCCCGGAAATGAACGGTTACCCATTTGAATTACATTTCAAAATTTTTAGCACGGCCTAATATCTTGAATCATCTAAATGCCAAAAACTCTTCTAAAAATTAATATAACTCAATGTTTTTCTATAATTTTAAAGGCATATAGTGCTTCTTTCTTCTCTGGAAAATTGTGCGAAAAATAACAAAACAATTCATTTAACTAATTTTTCTTTCGAAAAAATTACTCAATAATTTTTGTTTTTTATTTCAAATTTAAATTTACCAGACGATTTATTAAAAAATTGTTTCATTGTTTTTTTTTATCTAATTACGTATAGATTTTGAGATATACATATTAACATTTCAATGTAGTACTTGTTCAAACGAAAAATTTATTGTATAAATTTCTAAGTTTTCAACTTCACTAACAATTTTCAAAATGATTTGAAACCATTCAAACCCATTTTAAAATTACCTAAATTTTCTTTTATTATGCAATATCGTTGATTCTCTAAAGGATGTAACGGATCGATGATGTCCAGATGTACCTCGGCGAACTGATTTGCCGTGACCTTGAAACAACTTGTAGGTGATCTAGTGTGCCTGGTGACTGGACTTTTGGCAGGCGATACAGTTTTGGGCAATTGATTTTGTATCGTTCCTAATAGAAGGCCAGACTACGTTTTGGGTTAAGATCCAAATTGATGCTACAACCCCCGGGTGCGATAAATTATGCAACACTTCAAACACATTCTTTCGGCACGTTCGTGGTATAAAAAGCCTGGATTTGCCTGTGAATGTATCACAGTATATTAGCTTGTTCGAACTAAATGTGATAGTACACGAGGCAATAAGTAGATTTTTGTTTTAATTTTAATTTTATTTATTTATCGTTATTTAAATTTTCTTCGCATATTTTTAGACATCAAAAATTCTCCGAAACCTCCATATAATTTTTTTAACAATCTCAAGCGTCTACACGCCTCGACTTTTTAGTTTCTTTTTTGTTTTCTTTACTAAAGAACTGGAACCGTTTGCCTTTAAACATCAAAAGCAAACCTGGTTTCATAGAATTGTCCATACTCACAGGTGAACTATGGTGTGGTCTCGATTCCTGCAGCTCGAGTCGGTAGAGGAGTTGGTCGTGTGGTCATTGGAATCACTGAAAAAAAGGTACACAAAATCAATAAAAAACTACATTGATTCAATTAACTTTGTTAACAACTTTGCGCCAATAAAGTAGTTAATTGTCACAATAAATAAAAGGTTATAAGTTGATAGAAAAAGTTATAACTTTATAAAGTTATTAATGAAATCCATGTAAATGTTTATTAAAAAGTTGATGAAATATCAATAAACTAAATAATTATTATTATTTTTTTTTTATGAATTTCATTAACTTTTGTATATTGAACCAATGTATAGTTTAATTGGTATCATTAATATTCTTTATTAATTTCATTAATCTCTGTTACAACTTGATAAACTTTGTTTATTACCAATATTAACAAATTTAATTGATTTAATCAACTCTGGTTACCATTTGCTAAACAACATTGATTTATTGATTATTGATTTATTAACTTTCGTAATTGAATCTATGCATGGAATTAAAAGGTTCATTATTTCAATGAAACTAATTTATCAGGTTCAAAAAAAAATAGTAAAGTTAAATAAAATACAATTTATTTCTTTTTACAATAATTTATTTTGTTTCAAACCTAATTTTTTGGTTTTTATATAATTATGATAATACATATAATACTTTATATTATCTAAGTAATTTAAAAAAATTGTAATAGAATACACAAAATTACATATTTGTACACTACCTAGTTTTAACATTTTGATTTTAAAAGATTTCAAAATGTGTACACAATTTTACAAATATGATCTACAGAATTCATATTGTGTCATATTGTACTTACATATAAATATCTTAAATTATTTGTTAAATTATTAAATATATTCAACAAAATTTTAATTTGCTTGTTGTAGTTTTATTATTTTTGAGTCCAAAAACATCTTCGCTATAGCAGATAGAAGTTATTTGCCGCATCAGGATTTTTATTCCAAATAAAAACGTTGAACATTTTTGAAACAAATAACGACGGCAAGTACAAATTTGGCGCTGTAGCATTGTACCATGTAGTATCATTTTGACTATCTAGTATGAAAAAAATACGTTGTTTTATCTTTCAATTGTTATTTTATTTTAAAATTTTGTTTTATTTATTTTTATGTAAAAAAATTCAGTTTTAAAGTTTTAAAAATGTTTGAGTTTTGGATGTACTTTACTACTTTTAGAAATATAAGCGTTATTTTGAAGCTGCGCCAACAAAGAGAAAACGCTTTTGTCTTTTAAATCTTTATTTGTTTGTGAGAGGTTTATGGTGCATCCCTCCCATTTTTCTAGCATGATGTGTACTAATTATTATACAATCTTTACGTCAATCTGAAAATGAATAAATTTACAAAGATCAGCAACTAAAATCCCCGTTGATTCATAACATTTAATAACATACCAATCAGTAACCATCCGCGAATTTTTTTAGCCAGCCATTTGTATAACATTTCTTGGGTCAAACTTAAAGATGAAATTATAGTCTGTGTCGCCCTTTAAGCTTGCGTCCATCACTTTCGTCAGTAAATTATTATATCCGAGTAATCATTGGCAAATGTCTGCATTTGGTTCAGTATCTGCAATTTGGTATATTGTAAAATACTTAAAAAAAAAAAAAAATTAGTTTAGTTCTAAAATTATTTATATACACTATTGAACACTAAAATTTAGATTTACTTTTTCACTTATTATGGATATTCAAAATGTACGTATATGATACTACATGATAATATACATACCTACCTTGTTAGATTTTATCACAACACATCTTTTTAATTAAAATATAAGAATTAAAATATTTAAATTTTTTTATATGTTTACTATTTCAACCACTTGAATCTTTATGACTAAAAAATGGACTAAACAATATAGCGTAAATAGTAGTAAAGATAAAATAAAATGTATAACCTATTAACTGGTTACATTGATTCAATGAAAAAAGTTATACTTTGATAATTTTGATTACGAATTTAATAAACCAATTAATGATTTTTATAACTTTCTTTATAGATTAGTAACTTTATTTATAATAATAATCAACTTAGCATAATTAGTATTATTAACTTAGTTTATTAATTTTTAAAATACAATTTAAAAAATGAATGCAAATTATTATTTTTTGTTTGGAGAAGCACCATTATCTTAACTTGGAATGTTGAACTTTGGTAACAGTTCCTTTTTGGTAAATCTTTTCGTCCGTTTACGCGATTATAATACCCAAAAGATACCACTACTTCTTATGGCATTTTACACACAGTTAAAGACGATGAATTAAAGAAATAACAGTTGACAATATTTTTTAGAAAGTATTGTAGTATTTGGGTCACGGGACGCCTCAAATACATCGTTACGCTACAGCTTGTAAATGCTTACTTCCTATTTTGATTTTATATAGAGTCTCTATAAAATTATATTTCCATACAAATATTGCTGTTTTTGTCAAACCAAGCCACATTGGAGACGGTTCTTAGAACGTAATTTCGTAAATTAATTAAATTAATTCTATTTTTATGGCACACTGGACTAGCAATTATTGGTATGCTTAAAAAACATAAATAAAATTAAAAATTTGATGTACAGAAACCTCAATATATTCCTAATATAAATCGGTTGTCGTTTTATCAATATTATGTCAAAATGGCCAAGATAACATATATTTATTTTCAAAAAATCAGAAATAATATTCATAAGAGCATTTTTGAAAAATACTTACTAAGAGTAAAGTGATAAATGTAGAAAAATTTAGTAGTTTCTAACTTTAACAACGAAAATGTTTTTCAAATGTTTTTTATGTATTGTTTTATAAGTTAATAACAAAAGTTGATTGTAATTACGTACTGACGAATATCTAGTGGTTTTAAAATCAGTAAAATTTGATGTACGGCATGTTATAGTATTAATTAACCGGCTACAAACTAATAAACTTAGTTAATAAAAAATTCGTAATATTAATAATTTATTGATTCAATGTAATTTTCATGAACGAATTTTTATAAACCTAGTACATTGAATTTTTTTTTTCAGTGTACGTGAATATAAACCTATTTTACCGCACTAAAATTGGAATAGGGGAGGTGATAACATAACTCATCAATATTTGCTCAACAAAAAATTAAGAAAAATTATAGGAATACCAGACCCCCAAGATGGTGTGTAATTTTTTTATTCTTCGGATGAATCATCCGTAGTTGCTTTGAATGGGTTGGTTTAGAGTATCATTTTTACTCATTAAGCCCCATTAATATTTTTTTTTTTAAATTATGTTAGAATTGACGAAGTTTTTTGTTAGAGTGGGTCGGCAGAAGGAAAGCTCAGGGCAGAACCCAATTATGGCCTTTACCTTTAATTGAGGCAACCGACCTCACTCAAACAATATTTGCTTAATGATTAGGGTTAGTTACCATACTTACCTTCTTTCATACCTGTCTTCTTTCTTTTTTTTTTATTTTCACCAAACACAAAAAAAAAAATGAACTGTTACGTTAAAACTGTATTTATAAAAAACTCTTATTAAAAACGTTAAAATTTTTTTCAATACTTAAAAACTAAAAACTGAACTAAGAACTGATTTTAAAACTCTCAATCCGTACTGACTGTAAAACTCAACTGATCTTAACTCAACTCTCAATCCGAACTGACTGTAAAACTCAACTGACTGACTGACCTCCTCAAAATGAATTGGCACGGTATTTATACAAAAATTAATTAATTGCTTGAGAGGGGGAATCACATTTTTAGAACAAGAATTAAAATTCTCTCAACCAACTAATTTAATTTTCGTAGTATCAGCAAAATGTTAAATCCCGTCCAATTATGTATTGTAACTACGCAACGTTTTAAATTTCATACACATGCCTTATGTATAGCAACTGCATTTGCAGTTGCTATACATAATTCAACTACGCTTGATGAGCGTAGTTGAATTACAATAATTGTAGAGAAACAAAAATGTTTATTCATAGAATTATATGAATTTTTGTCATTCATATAATTTTATGTATAAAGTCAAGGTTGCAGCGGATTATATAAAAAAATTGTAACATCAAGATGACTAATGTATTAATGAGTTATGGTGAAGATGATATCTTCTAGGTCATGTTGCCATTACTTTATTAGAAAAACAACATATGGAAACAACATATGGATAACGAAAACAACATATGGATAACGAAATGTAATAGGATTTCGTTACAGAACAGAGTCGACGCGTTCCGCAATTCATTTTTATTTTTGGGACAAGTTATTATTTCTTATACCATTTTCTTTGCGCACTGCACTAGATATTCAATAATCGATGTCGCCATAAGTTCAATCATTCAGAGAGTTAAAATTGGCCCAATTAAATTTACTAAACTTCTTTGAAATGAAAATTCTCGCTTAACGTGTGGGTTTTCTGGTTGCCACTCATGGAGATTGCGGAAATTTATTATTCCATCGAAAAACGACAGAAATTTGTCAAGTTTGGTAAAACGACTGGTAATAATTATTTCACCTTGGAGTGTAGTGAAATGGGTGCAGATGGTTTCTTCGAAATACCCTCTAAACTTCATTTTTGCTAATACTTAGTTGTATCGAGAGTCGTCACGTGCTAATGTTAGGATCTCTGTGTACTAAATTCAAAACTTCTTTGTCAATGAAAGTTTGTTTGACAATGAAAGAGAAAATAAAATAATCACAAAAGTAAATTGCTTCTAGAACAAACAAATAAAACAAATGTGTTTCGGAACCGCGCTGGTATATTTCTTCTATTCGGTGTCACTCCTCTTCTTATCCGCTTTCAGATGTTTTACTAAGTGGATTCACTCTTAGTTCAGTTAGTCATACAACCGGAAAGGTTAAATTCATTCAACGGGTCCACCCCACGTGCCAGTTTTTTTAGAGCTTGTCCAATTTCTCACGTGCAAAATTTTTAGAGCGTGTCCAATTTTTCACGTGCCAATTTTTAAGAGCGTGTCCACTATCTCACATGCAAAATTTTTAGCATTTACAGTATGAACTACACGATCGGATCGTAACAAAGGTAGAAACTTAGAAATTCATACAATGAATTTTTTACTTGAACAAGCACTAAATTGAAATGTTAATTTCTCAAAAACTATACGTGATTAGAAGAAAAACAATGAAATAGTTTTTTAGTAAATCGTCTGTTAAATTTAAATTAAAAAACAAAAACTATAAAGTAATTTTTTCGAGTAAAAATGAGTTAAATGATTATTTGTTATTACAATTTTTTTAATTCAAGCAATGTTTGCTTTATGGAAAATCTATGCATGATATTTTACTTCCAGAGAAGAAAGAACCACTCTGTGCCTTTAAAATTCTAAAAACATAGTTGAGTTATCTTAATTCTTAGAAGAGTCATTGGTATTTAGATGATTCTCAAGGTATTGTGCCGTGCTAAAAATTTTGAAATGCAATTTAATCCAGCATCGATCTAGCTACACGTCCTACTTGTTTGGACTCGCCCCAATGGGACACCTGTCGCAACTTAATTTTAATTTTATTAAAAACTCGTCTCGATGATTTTATTTATTTATTTCAACTAACTTATTTGCTCTTTTACATATATTTTACAGTACCACCGCAGATATAAATAAATATATATATATATATATATATATATATATATATATATATATATATATATATATAAATCTTCTTTTCGTACAGTGTACCGTCCTTAATCGAAACAAGATTACAACAATTCGGCAATTCTCCAATAGATGGCGACCTCGTCATCTAAATTTTATTTCCGTAAGCAAGGATTCGAATCAAAATAATAAGCAACTACATTAGTTGTCGCCAATCGCTAATTACCCGAAATATGACCCATCACTTTGTTTAGAATCCCCACCTTACAAATTCTAAATTCAATTTCATACATATATACATTTTTTTTTTAAGTTTCAAATAATAATTATTAAAATTCACCATAACTATTAATATCACATGTTTTTATGTACCAATTAACAATAATTTTCTTTTAACCGTACTATTTTAATTGTACCGGTACTGATATAATAAATTATAACCTAATACGTTCACAACGAAAATAAAATCATCTTTCTCCTATTTCAAGTTAATCTAATCTAATCTTCAATATTTTGAATTAGATATCTATCATTGCCAATCGACTTTACTACTTCATAAGGACCACGATACTTTGGTAATAACTTTCTCCTTTCTCCGCTCGCAGGTGGTTCGCTTCGAATCATAACAATATCACCTTCCGATACTTCTGGTGAGCGCTACCACTTGCTACCTTGACATGTGTAATGTTGTATTCTTCCGTAAATCTCTTAACAATTCTGAAGTGAAGGCCGAACCTTGATCGCTTATAATCTTTATTGGCCTTCCGTAGTGTGACATATATACCTTTACAAAAATATTTGCTGAATTTTGCAACATATACTTATTTTTATTTTTGGTTGTAATAAGGCCCTACGTGATCGATATGAATGGTGACAAATGGCTCCGTGCCTTTTTTTCTAAGGGATGTAAGAATCGTGGCTTCTTACCCGAAACAGTTTTGTAATAAATACAATTAATACATCTATTTAAATATTTTGTCACGAATTCTCTTAATTTAGGGAAATTATAGCAACTCTTATTTTTTGCTAGCGTTTTATCTATTCCCATGTGAGCTTCACTTTCATGGGCATCCCTAACCACATCAAATCGGAGACAATCCGGTACAAATAATCTCCATTTATTTTTGGTATATGTATACACTCTGCTTTTATATAAAGTGAATTTCCGATGTGTAATATCATCGCCCTTCTCTAATTTGCCCCGAACTTTTACAATATCATCGTCAGTTCTCTGAAAAGCCGCCACCTAATCAGTATTAATCGAAATATCTAGACTGATTTTTGACTCTCCATCATTTCCAGATATTGCCCCATTGCTCGGATCACTACTTAAAGCATCAGCTACCTGATTAACACGCCCTATACAATGGAGAAATACTCTATTCTAAAATCAAATTCAGAAATGCGCATGAACCATCTTGCTATTCTAGGATTTAAATCTCTCTTGTTTGCTATTAGTTTTAAACTATTACAGTCTGTCCTTATTATAAAAGTTTTACCTATCAAATAAATTCGACATTTTTCTAGCCCCACGACTATGGCTAATGCTTCAAGCTCTATCGATGGATATTTCGATTCTTCAGTTGAACATTTTCGACTATTAAAACAGATTGGCTTAATTCCTCATTATATTGTTGCTGATATAAAATCCCACCTACTCCCACTGAACTAGCATTAGTATGAACCTCAACTTTCGCCCCTTGTTTATATAACGGTACTACAGGTTTCTCTGTCAATTTCCGTTTTAAAGTCTCGAATGCGTTAATATTTTCCTTATCCCTTGTGAATTTAACATCTTGTTTTAATAAGTCAGTTAATGGTCTCACTATCACAGCAAAATTCTGTACAAACCGTCTAAAGTAGCTTTCCAACCCTATAAAATTTCTTACTCCACGAACGCCCGACGGAACTGGGAAATTCCTAACATCGTCTATTTTTCTCGACCCTGGTTAAATTCCGTTTATTGAAATTTCGAATCCTAGATAATCTATTTTTTATAAAAAAATTACAGTTCTTCAAATTTAATGTCAATCCGGCATCTATAATTGACAATAAGACGGTTTCTAACCTCTCTAAACCTTCTTCAACACTTACTGATGGGATAATTACGTCATCTAAATATACCATTGCTATACTATATCGCAGGCTACCTAAAACATTAATAAGCCTTTGGAACACCGCTGGGCTATTACAAAGCCCAAAGGGCATTCTTTCAAACTGATAATGCCCGTCGGGCGTCACAAAAGATGACTTCTCCCTAGAGAACTGCTCCAACGGCCCGTGATAATACCCACTAGCAAGGTCTAATGTAGTGAACCATTCGTTATCCTGTAGTCGATCGATCTGATCGTCGATTAAAGGCAATGGGAAATGTTCTTTTATTGTTTTACGATTTAAAGCTCTATGGTCTACGCACATCCCCGTTTTTCTTACGTACCTAAACTATTGGACTCGCATATGGAAAAATACTATCTACAACTATATTAGCTTCCTTTAAATCCTTAATTATTCCACTCACTTTGTCCCTTTCTACCTGAGCTAATCGGTACTTCATCCTTTACGATTATTTTCATTTCTGTTTTATTGGTACATCCAACCTGCAAAATATTAAGCGCGATTCCATTTCTATATTTATTTAGTAATACTAATAGCTTATCCAAATTTTCGCCCGTTAATTCTGTATTAACCATCTCGCTAGTGATGCTTTCCGGATACTTTACTTCTGTGTTGCTGTTCATTAACCGCACTCAAGTTGATGTTATTCACTCTATAATCGGTGAAAACTTCGCCCCTCGTAATATTAGACTTATTTTGGATTACTAAGTCACTCCAATTTAAAATAGGTAAAATTACTTTTCCCTCTGTATTCGGCTTAATTATACAACTTGGTATCAGTCCACCACTCCCTCGAATCCCGCCTTCAATGGATAACTCCGTATTGGTTAACTGTGTAACCACTTTGACATTGCCAACATAATTTTTCGGAATAACCATATCTTCTTCGGCATATAAAGAAACTTTGTCCTCGAATATCTTCTCAAGATCGCTTACAGCTGAGAACACCTTCAAACCACTTGAATCGCTTACAATTTGTATGTGTTGTTGTTCCGTGAATTGATGTCCGACCAACAAAGGAATGTTTTGCGCAAAATCTGGTACCACAAATATTTCGATCTTTTGCTTCAATCCCGTCGATCGTTAATACCGATGTCAATACACCAATCGGACAAATTGTCCCTTACCATAACCTGTGACTTTTGGTAGATTTTTCTTGACATAGGTCAATTTTAATTTATGAGCGTCGGATTTCCTTAACAACGTCGCTCCACTTCCCATATCCACGTAACAATCGATCGCCGTGCCATCGATTAAATACTTTTTGATATATTTCGCATGCGTATCGAATTTAACCTGGTTTACCTTCTTATTTCCTTCCACTTTCACATTACTACTTTTTGAGTCCATTCCAGGGCAATCTCTTGCAAAAATCCCTTCCCTTTGACATTTAAAACACTTAAATTTGATGACCTCTTTATACGGACATCCTTAAGCAGCATGACCCTTTTCTCGGCACTTGAAACAACGTAGATAACATTTTCGAAATTTTGTTGGGGTTTGCGATTTCCATTTTTAAAATTTAACTCTTTATTTGGTGGTAACTCTCGATCAACGTATTCACTTGCTTTAACCAACTCGCATAACAGGTCCGACGTTTTATTATACCGACTCAATGGGCCTAATTAATCACGAAAACGATCGTTGTTTAAACCACGTACGATCCACTCCATTATCTCATCTTCCTGCATTCTGGCGTTATTGCACAAGCTTAATCTTTTGTAAAAATAATCGACTTTGTTCTGATTAAACTGACGCTTATACGAATGAGCGTCCAACGTTAATTTTATTGACGACTGCAATACGGGAAAATTGTCAATTAACAACAATTTCCATTCGAGCCACGAAGTAAGTGATTTTTGAATGCTATACTGCCATAACTTAGCATTTCCTTTCAACCTCGCCAACGTATAGTGAACAATGGCCACCTCATCCCAATCGTACAATATTCCAAGTTCTTTCGTTTTCCTCGTAAACTGGAACACATCCATATTGCCATCTATCGGATCAAACTCTGGAAGAGTTTATATCATATTAACGAAATATATTGGTGTATGATCCGTCATCGCTCGGTCATAACCCAACTTTTTGATCACGTTGGAACACATACTGTTACCATTTATATTTTTTTTGTCCTCATGGTTTCCAGCGACGTCATCAGTATGGTTACAATTATCTCGGGAAACTGGATTACTTATTTTCGCACTTATGCTTGTTTCTAACTCGCTTCTGATAACACGCAACTCATTTTCGATGCACTACGCTAACCTCCAACCACGTGTTTATTACAACACACCCTGTATAAAAATGAGTTGGAAATATTCAAAAATATTAAATTGTTTAAATTTATTATATAGAAAATTATATTACGTAATTTCGCATGTATGTATTTAATTTAATCAAACCAAAACCAACACGAATGTATTACAAGCGTGGTTGTTGCATCGAGTACGTACAAAACCCTCTTTACTACAAGCCGTATTCATTGCGTACTAAAACTGGATGTATAAAATATAGATGTGTGATTAAGTTTTGATTGTAAATAAAAAGTGCGTAAATGGCGTTTACAGCTTTGTTAGAATCAAACAAAATTTTAAACTTACGTGTTTATCCAAATAAGTCACATACAGTGGCAACTTATTATCTGTCTCTTTCTTGCAAAATATGTTTTTACGTTTAAAAAAGATCATTTACATAATACCAAATAAGTTTTTTGTTGAAGAAAGTGATAGAAAATGTGAAGGTATACACGAATTTTTAGTTGAGTGTTTTTTTTTTATTAATTTCAAAGAAAGGAGAGAAGGAACAATGTTCCAGGTCACGTAACTACAGAATATATCAAACGATCTATAATAAAACAACGATATGGCATTGGATGGAATAGATTTTTAACAAAAATTTTTAATGTGATTTAAAAGTTAAAATTAATAAATTATACGAATTAAATACTTTTAATCACGTTTTTTTATTAAGTATTAATCTTAATTAAACGGGCCAGTTTAATTATTTATTTTATTTTTTAAAGCTAAATTTTTTAATAAAATTGTCAATAAAACAAAATGGTTTCTCATATTAAAATATTACTTTCATACTACCTTTTCCACTAGTACGAAAGTAATTCGTTTGGAATATATGGAAAAAATAAAAAACAACGAACGAAAACAACGAAAAAAACGAAAGAGGGAAAGCTCAGAAAAAATTAATATAGTTGACAAAAAATATATTATTTTTTCTGTGCGGGAAGGAATGAATAAAAAAAAACGTTTTATGTCTTACATCGTCTAGAATATTTGGAAAGAATAAAAAACCACTCAAGGTGATTATATTCACAAAGCTGTTGATGAAACAATTTTTAAATGTCTATAAACAAACAAAGAAATTATTAAATATATAATTAAAAAACATTCGTCATTCGTAAAACTCTGTTCAGATGCTAATTTCTAGAATTTATAGATTAATACTGTTCTAGTGAGCAATGTTGTTTAGTAATTCAGTAGGAAGTAATCTTTCCGAAATTAGGTATAGTTTTAAACTTTAGGCATCACTTCACCTTTATTGGTCGTTCTTGGTACATTATAAAATCATTTTTTATTTTTATTGCACCAAAAATAAAAATAATATCGTTGCCAATATATCTGTATTATACAGATAATACAAAACAGTAAATTTTGTTAACTGTTGTAATCGGTCGAATAGTGATGGTTAAGATACTTGCTTAGCACGCCTTGGTTCCGTTGTCAATCAGTATCGACATCGGAACCAAGGCATATTAAGCATCATTGGTCAACTGTTTGACCAAACTCTATAAATAGAAATAGATAATTATATCTTGCACGGGTAACTGAAGTGAAAATAAGCTTTTGCTGTCCTGACCACCTACAGCTTCTACACACACATTTCGTAACAAGTGGTTCAAAAGGTTTATTAGAGTCATTATAAAGAACGTTTACGGCCTTTAAACCATTGTTATTTTTTCATAAGCGCGTTTTTGTATAAAATTTAATAAATTAGTAGTACGTTTACTCCAGTATCAAATTGGTATGATAGCAAATGAGTAGCGTGGTGTGAACGGATAGTAAAATACTTTATTACTGTATGACATACTTTTTGGCTATTTCAGTATTATGCGTATCAAAAAAGTATTGGTATAATTATAATGTCATGCGAAGTGTGGCGATATGAATATTAAAAGCTGAAGGAGCTCGAATGTAGCCATGATCATATTCATTTCATAATATCCATTAAAATCTTCAAATATAATATCTGCGACTCTAAATGTTTTGGTTTTGCCCGACCAATATTTGTGTATTTTTAGAATGATGTTCAAAGATTGTCAATTTTGAATAAGATAATTTAAGTAAGTTTATGTGACTTACACTAGTAAAGTATCAAACTTAACGATATTCTAGCTTTTTTGCAGGTATGGCAAGCTGTCCAAATATTATCTCAGTGTTACTTAAAATATCTTTTAAATTACTGCAATTAACTTGCAGTGTTCGTTCATTTTATCGATATATACTCGTTTGTACATAAAAACATTTGTCCTAATAATTTGTGTGAATACATAAATGAAAATTAAAATAAAAATCTGATCCAAATTCCGAAACTATACTAAATTCAATAAATAATAATACATATTTGTAATCGCTATTTAAAAATGCTTCGCTTACATTACCGTAACATTCAATAATTTTTTTATTACCTTTGGCACTTAATCTTTTTTCGAATTAGAGAAATCGTTAATAAATCGTTCCTTCTGTAAGCTTTTGCATATTGTATATTGTGGCTCGGTATTCTAACACACAAGCACAAATTAGTTGTATATCATACAAACAATTTACACATAAAACACAAATATATTTATGAAATTTTTTTTTTTTTTTTTTAAATAAATTAAAAATTTAAAAAATTTATAGACACAAAACAACGTCAGGAAGTCAGTGTGTTATGCGTGCAATTTTCATCAGTCGATGTACACCGACGTATGTCTCATTTACCATTGAGCGATGGAGTTATGTCAATGTTGTCAAAAAATCGTCCTAGGCGGGAATCTACATAGAACTATATTAGGATAGGAATTAATACAGAAATAAAGCTAAGAAAATAAAATAAATAAATAAAAACTAGAAAATAAATATTTTGATTTTCTCCACTAAATGATATTCTTTTATTTGACAATTAAAATTATAAAAAAAACTTGGTCTTGTTATAAATTTATAATTAAAATATAAAAGAAAAGCTTATCTGTGAGGGACAAATTTGTGCATGGACGGATGAATCAAACAAGCGGTGTTTTTAGCGCATCGAACAACATTAAATTAATAATTGTATATATACAAATATGACTGTGAATTTTTTCAAGCCTTGCATCAGAGGTAAATGCACTAAAGTAAACGAACGATGAGCAAATGCTGGGTAGTCACATTATTCGTTTGCTGTATTATAAATACTAAGGTTATTAAAATTAATCTAAAAATTACACCAACTAATTAACTACAATTTGAGATAATCAGAGTTTTTCTATTAACTGCTTTAAATTTCACATATGAACCACTGACGCCAAAAAATATAAAATGCATATACAAGTACCATTTATAATGCGATTATTTTATAAATTTATTTGTGTAGTAAATGAGAAAAATATATTTTATTTTATCTTTAGCAACCAAAAAATTACTATTTCCGAATATGATACGAAAACGATACAATACAAAGTACTTATCTTATATAGATTTTCAATAAGAATTGAACGAATCTGATCCTATTCAAATATGATTGTACTTTCGAATTTGCATTGTACCTAAATGTACCCAGTTTTTTTTCAGGTTTGTTTTTTACAAATTTATTATACTCGTAAGTCGACAATTATTTAATTTTTTTTTTAAAATCTATTATTTAAATAACATTAATCATAATAGTTTATTTAGTATAAATAGCTTATTTTTTATATATTTCTAAAACTTAGAAGTATATAACCAAATATAAAACTAATTTCAATAGGAGTATTACTTTTTGAAATAATAAATTTATCAAATAGATAATTAAAATAATTGTTTAATTATAAATATAAAAGTTTTTAATTAAACTATTTAAATGTGAAATAAGACACTCTACAGTCAAAATTATTTATGAATTTGAATAAAGTAAACATGGACAAAATTTTTATTATCACAAAAAAATTATCATTATAATTATTAATTATAGGTAACACTGAAGAAAATAAAAATGACCTCACTGCAAGTTTTAATTCAAAAAAGGAACTAAATATTTTAAATCATTAATCAATAGAGATTGTGACCTCCTTCTTTATTTCTTGACGTCAAATAATCTATCAGACATGCTAAATTCAATAGAGTGTCTGTCTCAATTTTTATCCATCAGGTTTAATGCGCTCCTTCTGTTTGTCACTACAAAATGGTTTCCCAATTTGATAAACCTTAAAAGCAACTATTTCCCAGAGATTCTTTTACTATACTGCACGAAGACCGCTCTAAAAAAAATATTAATATTAATATCGCGGAACTAATCTTTACCAGCTTCGCAGAATGAATAGATGCCTTATTTAGTTGAAAAAGAAAATCATCTCCCATCAAATTAGTCGTATATTTGAGCAGGATGTACTCCAAAATGTTCAAGTAATTTAATCCACTTCTTTTAATTGCTATATTAGCAAGGGCTTTTGCGCAGTAAGAAATAAAAACCTTAATCCAACCGCCAAACCGCCATCAAAATTGCGGCTCATATATATTATGTCAAGAGATTTCAGATGTTATACATACTTTGTAGCAAATTCCAACTTACCAATGCTGTGACGTTCGGGTGAATTATGTTTTAGGTTTAATCTTAATGGATGCTCTTTTCTGCCAAACAGCATTAGGACCAACATGAAAACTATGTCGAAGTCGTTATACAGTTAACTGTTAATATCGATTTTGTGTTGTTGTTTAGTGTTTAACACTAAACAACAACACACTCTTGCCTGGTTAGTAATGCTTTGCTTTTCGAGTGTGGTTTTTTGGCCTGATTTATTAAAAATATCAAATGATTCCTTCTTTTTCATAAACAATTGTTGATAATTCTTGGAGATCTTTTTAGTTGTAGCCATTAGTCTCTATTTGTTAATCCTGTACCCTCTTATCATTTCCTATTATTTATAAATACAAGATTGACAGAATTTTAATTATTGAAAATCAAGAAGAGATTACACTGAGTTATTCACCTAAAAATTGTATTTACAAAACCTCACATATATTTTTTTATTCTAACGCAAAACTACTTGTATACATATTACACTTTTATTATTTTATTTTATTGCTTTGTTTATTTTTTCAAAAACTTATTTTTTAATTTGTGCAAAAGGTCAAATTATTTCACATTATTGCGTTGACAATTTTTTTAAAGTGAGATCAATTTTAATTTCCTCAGTGTTTGGCGCAAGTTACCTTTCGAACAAAAGAAACATAACTGGTATCGTATCAACAATTTTAAAAACAGTTTTTGACAGTTTTTTGGTTAACAATTATTTAATACCGAAAATAATAATTCTGTTTCATTACTAAAGCTCAATATACAAATATAACTCAGATAACTATGAGTGATATTTTAAATTCACGACTAAATTACGATTATCTCAAATAAAGTTAGAAATGAAACAATATTCAATATAATATTTGTATTACTACTCTGTATATATTATTTTATCAGTTTCGTGAATTAAGATAAGCTTTAAATTATTTGAGTAGCACGACACTAGGAGACTTCTTTTAAGTCTCATTTAAGAGCTCGACTTGTATTTGTTAAATTGGTTGTTAATTATTTTATTTATTACAACACTGAAGAGGGCCACTTATTTGGCAGACTAATTCCATAAACCGTAGAATATTCCCATTTTTGTTGTGCGGGTTATACATATTTAATATTTATATTAAATACCGTGACACAAAGGTAGCAATTACTACCATTAATTGTTTGTTATAATGATTAGTATAAGTTCTTAAAAATGCACAAAACTGTCCTAAATAACTATTATTAAATATTAAAATATGTATGTAAACTTGTTATTATTATTTTATATATTACATTATTACATTATATGTTGTCTGGTTGCATAAACATATTTAACTATGGGTTAGTTTATATAAAGCTAACTGCTAAAATTGATTGGCGTTTATAAAGACTTAAGAAAAATAACAATTAATAAATTTCAGTTAAAAAGTTAAATCTAAAAATCACCTAAATACCTTTAACTAGCCACTAGTTAGTTGTGAGTCGCAACCAGATATTAGACTCCTAATATATAAACTAAATAGATGCATACAAATTATGTAAACTTTATTATTTTCATTATTTATTTATTTATCACACTCGATAGTTATATTAATACAAAACTAACAAAAAGAAAAACAAAATTGATAAATCCGCTTTGCTATGTAATTCGATTTATTGAATATCGAAATCGAACCAAGACAGTAATATTTTATTTGATATGCATATGTAAACATTATTTTAATCGATATTTATAAAATTATAATGAAATTTCATAATATCAATATAAATTTGTTAATCTAATATAAATCTTTGAAAAATTTAAAATTTATTAAGAATACACATGATAAAGCCAAAAAAAATATTATAAACAAACCTCAAATTAATAAAATGCCTCCGTTTCCAAATAAATAAAGTAACAATTCCGTCATTGTTTATTTAATATAATTATGATTGAAATAAAAAATAAATATGTATTAGAAAAGTAAAAAATATTGTAACCTATGTATATAAATAATTAGTATATGTTTATATATACGCATATATATATATATATATATATATATATATATATATATATATATATATATATATATATATATATATATATATATATATATATATATATATATATATATATATATATTTATATATATATATATATATATATATATATATATATATATATATATATATATATATATATATATATTTGGTTTTTGAAGCTTATATGTTTTGTTCCAGCGTTTAAATCTACATTTAAAAGCCGATCTTTCTTTATGATTTATGAATAACTCAACAACTGGGTTTTTTAAGTTATGCAACTATTACAGCAAATGAGCGACATAAATATATAGGCCCTATCTTTGCGGTACACTTCGACGAACTACATTTATTTATATGAAAATTACGTCGGCCATATGCAGACGTGTTTTTTTTAACATATTTTAGAAAAACACCGGTTCACCATGTAACCTAATAAAAGGTCATTAAATGGAGGACAAGGATTACAAAAATGCTTGTGACATAATTTCACAAATGTGTTGGGCTTCCTAAAAGAGATTAAAGCCGGGTTTGATTACGGTACAAATGGTCAAATTCGTGAATCCCCTTAAAACTATTCTGGTCGAAAAAAAAATTTCAATGACCTTATTAACAAGAACGAAATATTGACGTTTTATAGATACCATCATAGTGTTTCTGCTTACCATTAACGAACCTAGCTAACATTTTTTTCAATTACTTTCCGTAAACCAAAACGTATGGGCTTCGGGATGGTTGCTAAGTTGAGACTTATAGGAATTGATGCAAGGGCAACATCAGGAATAGAGCCAGTAGCTTAATTAGACTAAGTTAGACTAAGCATTGAGAAACTTACCAGATTCGAACATAAATGAGTAAAACAAATTAACAGTTTTTCTCGAAACATGGTGCATGATCGTCCTTATAGCCCAACCAGATATTTAGTAACAACTTTAAGTAACAATACGATAGATCGAGTACGCATGTTACTGACCAATGAAGTCTTTAAAAAATGAACGAAACAGTTTCATTCAAATGAATTGTCACTTAACAAAGTTAACAGAGCGAAAATTACGGAACAAACTGCAGGCAATCTCAAATCATTTTACACGCACCTCAAACCATCGCAAAATTACGGAACAAACTGAAGGCAATCTCAAATCATTTTATACGCACCTCAAACCATGGCAACTTGTTGAATTTAATGTTTTTTATGGACTTGCAGGTTATTAGCCTATTAGTTCGCGGATTGTTTTTTCTGATTAATTCCGATTACGAACGAAACTAAATTTTATTTATGAGACTCAATGAAAATAGTTTAGTACGGTAGAAATATCTGCATGATTGTGATCTTTAATTTAATCCGTATATCCTAAAAACAAAACATCCGATGTTCAAAAATAATTATAAAAAATAGGTGTCGGAAAAATGGAAAAAGAGTGAAAAAATATTAATAAACAATTATACATATAAACGAACAAAATATATTAAAATTTTATTTATTTATTTTTTTATTTTAATCCCAATCTTTTCTGGGGCCGAAGCTCACCGAACTCTTTCGCGGTTATTGTAACGCCCTGCTTTACGCAAACGAGAGCGAAATCGAGGACGCACGAATATGAGAGTAGAAAGTTTTATGAGACTAAAACTATCAATAATTAAAATAGTGTAGTTTAAAAACAAAAAACCACTGCAGCTTGATTTTTTAATAGGTTGATTGTCGGATAAAAATTATATTGTCGGATAAAATTAAGGTTTATATTGTCGGATAAAAATTAAAAAAGAAAAAAAAAATTTATGAGTATTTAATTTTATGACTCGTTTTATATTTTACCGTTATTTTTTAGATCTAAGAAAATAAAATTTGGATCAATTTTATAAAAATTTATAATTTTTTTTCTTCTTTAACATAAAAATTGTAAGAATCCATTAAGTATTTATTACCTAAATTTGCTTTCGAACTTTATTCTGAACGATGTTTTTATATTATTTAAAAAGTTTAAAAGTTTAAACGCGCACAGGACGCGTTATTACTAATTTAAAAGATCAATTTTATTTTTTTAAATTTCTGCATATACACGCAAAAATCATATAAATTACAGTACACATATTTCAGCTTTTCTTGTTAAAATATAACTCCTCTTTTGAATATGTATATAAATTAGTTGTATCATATATGATCAAAACCCTCTTTACTACAAGCCGTTGAGACATATTATCATGTATTTTTAAAACGTATTAGTGAAAATATATACTTTAGATTTATTAGTAACTATCAAAATTCCAAGTAAAAAAAAATTTAAAAAATTGGAAACGCACGCGCAGTATTTGATTTAGTTGTTTATTCCTTTTACACAATATTCACTATCATATCCCGACACGATTTTCTACTTACAATACAATCAAAGTATATCAAAACGTCTTTATAGAAAGACCAACTCATTTTTTCGTACACTAATACTACATATCCGCCTCAATAAAGTAGTATTGAAACTAGAACAAATAACAAAGCAAAAATAATATAAAAAACTAACTGTATAAGTGTTAGTAAAAATATTTTTTTGTTTTTGATTTACGCTATATCCGTACACAACCAATACTACATCAAAGAGGCGCTTGGTCTCTTTAAATTTTTGAATAGTTGGTCTTTCTATAGAGACGTTTTTGATAGCATGAGTTTGCAAACAATACGGCTTGTAGTAAAGAGGGTTTTGTATATTATACAATTTGCATTGAAGGGTTAAACGGTAAAATAGTAGAGAGTGTAAAATCAAAACCCTCTTTACTACAAGCCGTATTCGTGTCGATATATGATTTAAAATATAGTGTAAAATAAAATAAACATTTCCATACTATAAAACAAAAGGGAGTAAAAATTGTCAAAAATAAAAATTTAAAAGGCAAAATTGATGTTATCTCTTTCCTATACAAAACACAAATAACAAAAAAAGAGACGAACAAATTCTCATTTATCCATACAAATTAAACTGTGTGCGTAACTTAGAGATAAAAATGTTAAATAGTAGGAATGAGAAAATTATATATTTTTTATGGTACAGATTTTCATAGCACCAATACACTGAATTGTGTATATAGGTTTTGTTTATCTGCATCAACGAAAGTCACTAGGCGGCTTAAAATAAAGAGGGTTTTGCGTAAAATGCTCGTTTATAAATTTAGACTTAATGGTATGTGTTTTGTAATTATAAACCACATTTTATTTGGTTTATAATTCAAAACTTCCTATAGTATACAAGCCTGATCGTCACCAATATTTTTTCATTTTCTTGTCCATCTATATTTGAAAGTATTGGTAATCGGTACACTATAAAATTTTAGATAAAAAAAAACAAACAATTTCTATGGTATTTTCGCACCAACACAATCAAGTTTAGATGGACAAATGTGAGAGAGTATATGCGTAATCGATACAACAATCAGGCTTGTAATACATTCGTGTTGGTTTTGTTATAATTCAAAACCAACACGAATGTATTACAAGCCTGATTGTTGCATCGAGTACGCAGATACTCTCTCACATTTGTCCATCTAAATTTGATTGTGTTGGTGCGAAAATAGCATAGAAATTGTTTGTTTTTTTTTATCTAAAATTTTATAGTGTACCGACTACCAATACTTTCAAATATAGATGGACAAGCAAATGAAAAAATATTGGTGACAATCGGGCTTGTATACTATAGGAAGTTTTGTATAATTACAAAACACAATACATACACAGTACAAATGTTCGTTTTGTTTTGTTATATTTGAATGTGAGTGTATATTTGAATGTGAGTTTATAAACGTTTTTTTAACTGATACAAATTTTGAAGTGTTTCATTTGTTTTAGTGTATCTGTCTATAAAACTTACAACACGGCTTGTATAAACCATTGTGTGTTAGTTTTGAGTACGAAGATACTATCTTACATTTGTCCATCTACACTTGATTGTGTTAGTTCGGAAATTTTATAGTGTACCGATTACCAAAACCAAAGCCCTCTTTCAAGCCGTCTTTACTTTTTGTTGGCACAGACAAACAAATCCGATATGAAAAATTGCGTGTATTGGTGCATCAGAATCCATACAAAAAAAAAAATATTTAATTTTCTCATTACTACTGTTTCTCACTACCACTATTAAATTTTCATGTTTCAAAATATCGCAAACTATTTAAGATTTATGAATAATTGAGCATTTATCTCTCTTTTCGTCTTTTTTTTGTTATTAAAATATCATATGTCAAATTGTATTTTGTATTCTGTACATAGTAAATTGTAAAGAGAAATTTTTTGTTAATAACAATATTAAATTAATTAATTTTATTAAATAGTATTATTTATATGGAAAATAATATTTATATGTGCAGGTGTAACTTATATACTGTGTGATTTGTGCCGTGCAAAAAAGCAATAAGTAAGTACAGGATATACATAATAATAAAAAAGTTGAGGTTATGTAATTCAAAAATATCTTTGGATTATCATAAAATAAATTTCGTATAAGGAATTAAATTGATTTATTAATACTAAAATGAGTAAAGTGAAATAGTTTAATATTAAATCTTAAAAAATCATAACAGATTAACCATTGATTGACTAATCCAGCTGGATAAAAAGTTGTATGCACATACCCGGCATAATTGCCTCAACGATTTGTAAGGACCAATTGATAAATTATGTAACAACTCGTTTAAGAATTAATACTATTGAGTTAATTTAACGGTGACATAAGCAACTTATTGATACTGCTGATGAAAAATTAAATGACATCGAGGAATGTAAAAGTGAATAAGAATGTATTTTGTAATTGTATTTTGTATAGGAATAAAGATAATCTCAATTTTGTTTTTTGACAATTTTTACTCTCTTTTGTTAGTTGTATTATGTTATTTTACACTATATTTGAAACCATATATCCACGTGTTTTTTACTCACAATACATTCTAATGTTCATATGACTAGATAGCATTAGTATGCGAAGAATACGGCTTGTAGTAAAGAGGGTTTTGACCAAAACTATCAAGTATAGATGGACAAGAAAATGTAAAAATATTGGTGACAATCGAGCTTGTATACTATAGGACAAATGTTTATAATTGTTAACTTGTTTTTTACTTGGTTATGTTTACTATATTCATTTTTTTATATGGAGTTTTACTGTACTATTGCTTATGCAGTATGTAAAATGAGTAGTAGTCTGCGGGCACGAGAAATTGAATACGGCTTTATGTATAATAGAGAGGTGTTTTGAAGCAAAACACCAAGGAAGTTGTAGTTTTATATATTATTTTTGTTGTTTTAAGTGGTTTAGGACGTATAAATTGCACTCACACTCTCTCAATTCATATTAAAAGAATAACTATGTTTGTTTTTTTTATTGGAATTTTCTATTTTGTATGTACGCTTTCTACTGTACTTTTTTTATTTCTTTTGACCTAGTGTACTTTTTCTATATCATATGTATTGATACAGCACAGCTTGTATAAAACATTTGTGTTGGTTTTAATGGAAGCCGAAAAACATATTCCCCAAATCGTTGTGTAAACATCTCATTAATAATTCTCGTTGATTTCAATTCATGTGCTACTCCGGCATTCTCCTTCTTTGTACTAGTTTTAATTCACAATTTATTTCTCAAATATTTCAATTAAATACCATTGCTGCCAGTCTATATTAGATATTGATATGCGATGTGGGTAATTATCGTTACAATTTATACAATTAATTTAAATATAGTAATAAGAAAATTAAATTAAATCTAGTAATAAGAAAATTAAGTACAAATAAATTATAAGATAATAATAACTATTTAAAGGAAGTCTTTTTTAACTTAAAACAATACATTGGTTATGAACTGGAGTGGGATTTTGCACATTGGGCGAGAATAGAATTGTTTTTGTAATTTCTCACCCTTTAGTTTTGTCCGTTAGATTTTTTTCGATTTTGCACAAATCTACAAAAGAAATTGAGCAATTTATGATTAATTGTCAAATTGATAAATTTTTGTGTAACATTTTGTGATAAATATTTTTTTTTAAATAAAATTTAATAAATAATTTTTAAATTGTTTAATACAATTTTAAAATCAATTATCACAAAATATTTTATCGATAATAAATTGTTACAATGTTTAAAATTAATTTTTTTAAAAATATTTATTATTGTTTACATTTGTATAAATAAAATTGTCAAATTCAAATTTTTAATGTGTTTTTGTGAATTGGTTTTTATGCACTTGAAATCCTTTCCATTGTGTAAAATTGAATTTCTAAAATATGTTAATAACATATAAATAAATATTTTCCATTAAAAACCATCTTATTAATACAAAAATTGTAGATATTTATTTATTTTAAACCATAAAATTATCTCGCTATTTTTCTCACCATGTAATATACATGGTCGAAAATAATAGCGAGATAGAGTGTCTACTCACTTAGTGCAAAATCGCTTTTTCTCGCGTTTAGCTAAAAGTCGCTCAAAAAACGTGACTCGCTGTGTGCAAAATCCCAGTCCTGGTGTCATTATGGTTTGTAATTATTGTTAGTAAGTTTAATTGTTTAATTATTTGAGATGAACTTACTGCTCACAACAAAGCGTTCATTATACTTTCGCAGTACCATAGTAAACTTTTCTTCGTACTCGTATCTAGATAAAATGAAGAAGCGGAACTACCCTTATATTCTTTTAGGGAAAATATCTTTCAGAGTGTTTTTAAATTCATTTTGAGTATTCCGGTTATTCTTTTTTGATGTAATTTTTTTTATTGAATCCGTTTCTTTCTATTTATTATATGTTAATTAGCATATTAGAAAATCATTGTTTTCATGCTAGACGAAAAAAATATTCTGCAAAAAAATGAAGCACATTAGTATAACTTATTTTGATAAGAAAAATGTTAAATAGAAGTTATTGAAATTATTAATGTCGATTTTCATTGGTTTCTGTAAAAAAATAACTGGATTTTTAACTCCAATGAAATTGTAGTCAGATTTGATTTTGTTTTGTCAATGTAGTGGTGACATTTGTTTGACTTTTTCCGGCTGTTTTGATGTGTATAAAATCAAATTGATAATTTGTATAATAGACGCCATACCATTTCTAAAATTTTTTTTGTTGTGTATTAAAATTAAATTGACAATTATAATAGAAACCGTGCCATTCTATTTATAAAATAAATCGAAAAAACAAATCGCGCGGTTTCTATCATTAAACATAAAATAACAAAATACATTTCACCATAACAAGACAAAATTTACGAATGACATCAAATCGAGAATTTTTATTATTGTTTTGTTTGTTGTTTACATTTATTGTTTACATGTATGTTGGTGTTGAAAAAATCTTGCTAAAAATCGAGATTTCATAAAATTTATGTTTATTCTTCCTGTGGAATGAATAAAAAAGACATTCACAAAAGGCATAACTTTACATAAGTGTTATAACTTTACATAAGTGTTTATATTCATCCTAATCTTAAAAACACAAATTTGTATCTTTCTATACTTTTATTTTATTCTTTTATTTTTAATAAAAAGAAAACTCCCTTGTTCGCCCGTCATTATATTAATGCCAACCCTATATTTTATTATTTTAATTTCTTGACTCTATTCAAATTGATATTTTTACATTATGACGAGTAGACACAAGTTTACGCGTGTTGGGTGTTGGGTTTAACATACCCAAAGTCATCAAATAAAATAATTATAAATTATGTTTACTCGACACAATATATTACAATAATTTATGTGCATAGTTACATGTTTTGACATGTGACAATGACTTTAAAAATAAGTGTTTCGGATGCGTAATTTTAGATCACTACATATGTACGCTCCAATAAAATACTAAAAACTGTAATAGATGTGTTGACGATTTGTTTTAAAAGAAGGAAAATAGCGTTTATATCCAGTCTATTAGGATACACAATTGTACTGGGCTCCACATCATTCCCTCGGTTTATCATTATATCTGGAAAAGGTTGATTAATAAGAGTATAATGCCGTACATAAAATAGATTACATATTTCAATTTTTATAAAACACAAAATATTTAATCAATTTTTTTTTTGTATTTCCATGCTGCTATCCATATTCATTCATTCTTAAAACACTATTAATTTTTAAAATGGTAATGGTATTATTTCCAAATTACTAGCTGAATCACCAGATGGTCTAGTGGGACGCTATAGAATACTATCGGACCCAGAACTAGGAAATGTATTTACACAAGATAATTTATTTGAAATTTAAACATGCACGTATTATACATATATATATATATATATATATATATATATATATATATATATATATATATATATATATATATATATATATATATATATATATATATATATATATATATATATATATATATATATATATATATATATATATATATATATATATATATATATATATATATATATATATATATATATATATATATATATATATATATATATATATATATATATATATATATATATATATATATATATATATATATATATATATATATATATATATATATATATATATATATATATATATATATGTATGTATATATATATATATATATATATATATATATATATATATATATATATATATATATATATATTTAATTTTTTATTTTTGTTTTAACTTCGTTATTTTCGTCTCAAAATTTTCACGTACGAGTACTTTAAAAGGTTTGTAATTTCAATTTCTATTTTAAACCTATAATTATTATTTTTCTAAATAAAATATTTTAGGAAGTGATGCAAAATAATCCGGTGCTACAGATTTTAAATAAATTGTATCAGTACGTTATTTAAAAGAGTTAAGCAAAATTTAAATTTAAAAATATAAGAAGTACAATTTTACATTAAATAAAACAACATACGTTTTGCTGTGCCTCTTTGTTCTTTATAATATGTATTTTTCCTACAACTTACTTTATGTGCATACTCAAAACCAAAACCCTCTCTATTATACAAGCCATCTTGTAACTTTCGTTGACACAGATAAACAAAACCTATATCAAAACCAACACAAATGTATATACAAGCCATGAAGTTGCGATACTCATGCCAAAAAGTGACTACTATACCTAAGTATTAGTGTTGTGACGTAGTATAATTTGTATATACTTTTATTATATGCTTTGATGTAAATAAAAAATGAATACGAATGATGGAACAACAGTATGTTACCGCTCTTTAAGACAAAGCAAAAAACAAATTTATTATTTAACGAGAGAGAGAAGTATTGTTATTATTATTTACTTCATTATATACTATACTATATACTAATAATTTAGAGCAGAGTGGACAGTCGCAAAATATAATTTTTGTTTCGTTTTTTTTGTAGAAATGTTATGTACTTTGAATTTAGAGGAGTATGGACAGTGCGAAATATAATTTTTTGTTTCGATTTTTACTGTAGTCAAATTCACTAACACATACACCAAATAGTAGTCATAATATGTTTTACTTAGCCAAGCTTCATGGCTTGTATAATATACAATAGTGTTGGTTTTGCCTATATACAAAATTGAATGTATTGGTGCTATGAAAATCAATACCAAAAAATGTTTAATTTTCTCATTTCTCCTACCACTATTTAACATGTTTATCTCTAAGTTACTCACAATATTTAATGTGTATGGATAATCGAGAATGTTTTCGTATCTTTTTTTGTTATTTGTGTTTTGTATAGGAAAGAGATAATATCAATTTTGCCTTTTAATTTTTTTTGACACTTTTTACCAAACTCCTCGTTACTACAAGCCGTCTTCTAACTTTCGTTGACATAGACAAACAAAACCGATATGAAAAATTGCATGTAGTAGTGCTATCGAAATTCATATAAAAATAAGGTTTTTTTCTCATATTTTCTGTTTCTATAGTAAGCGAATGTTTATTTTATTTTTCACTATATTCGACACGTTTTTTACTTACAATACATTCTTATGTTCATATGATGAGATAGTATGGGATGATTACGGCTTGTAATAAAGAGGGCTTTGATCAAAACCTCACAAATGTATATACAAGCCATGAAGTTGCGATACTTATGCCAAAAAGTGACTACTATACCTAAGTATAAGTGTTGTGACGTAGTATAATTTGTATATACTTTTATTATATGCTTTGATCAAAACCCTCTTTACTACAAGCCATCTTGTAACTTTCGTTGACACATATCATCATGTATTTTTAAAATGTATTAGTGAAAATATATACTTTAGATGTATTAGTAACTATCAAAATTCCATATAAAAAAAAAAAAATTGTAAACGCACGCGCATTATTTGATTTAGTTGTTTATTTCTTTTACATAATATTCGCTAGCATATCCCGACACGATTTTCTACTTACAATACAAGCAAAGTATATATTTTTGTATAGCATGAGTATGCAAACAATACGGCTTGTAGTTTAGATGGTTCTGGCTTTGATGTAATTAAAAAATGAATACGAATGATGGAACAACAGTATGTTGCGCTCTTTATGACAAAGCAAAAAACAAATTTATTATTTAAAGAGAGAGAGAAGTATTGTTATATTTACTTCATTATATACTATACTATATACTATGAATTTAGAGCAGAATGGACAGTGCAAAATAAATTTTTGATTCGTTTTTTTTTTTGTAGAAATGTTATGTACTTTGAATTTAGAGGAGTATGGACAATGCGAAATATAATTTTTTGTTTCGATTTTTACTGTAGTCAAATTCTCTAACACATAGCCAAATAGTAGTCATAATATGTTTTACTTAGCCAAGCTTCATGGCTTGTATAATATACAATAGTGTTGGTTTTGCTTTGATCCAAAACCACAAATAACAAAAATAAAATAAAAAACGACAACTTTGTCTTTGCTTTGCTGAGTTTTTATTTGGTTTATAATTACAAAACCCAATGCATACGCATACAAATATTCGTTTTGTTTTGTTATATTTGAGTGTGAGTGCATTTTATATTCGTTTTTTTCACTGATACAAATTTTGAAGTGTACCGTTTGTTTTTGTAAATCTGCGTACGAAACTTACAGCATGGCTTGTATAAACATTTGTGTTAGTAAAATATTCTTATCAAGTGAATACTCAAGGAATTAAGTTCTTGTTGTATATAAATTTATTAAATAAAATTCAAATCAATTTTTTGTTTATGAAAAAGAACATTCTTTCGAATAATGTCATTTTTCGGTATTTTGGGACACAACTAGTTGCCTATTTATTATTATTGTTAATATTTATTGTATCAACTAATAAAAAAATCCGAGTTAGGGACAATTTTAAAAGTATGGTTTTTTTACTCGACATATTTTAGTTAAAAAATTTAATTATTCAACATGCATTTTGCACCCTTTAATGTAAATTAATAGATAATCACATTTTATTTTATGTTTTAGTTTTGTTCACTATTTTATTAGGTTGTTAGAAAAATATAAGAGTACAAATTTCGAATAACTGCTTCGAATTCTAAATATAGAATTACAGCATTATTCTTGTAACGGTTAATTTAGTTCAGGAAAACGGGTCTGCCACATTTTTAACATTAAAATGACGTCATTTGGTATTTTAATAAAGAAAGAAATTTTAACTTTCTATAATTTCAAAGGGTAATTAATACTTAAGTTAATACTTAAAATTTAGGAGGCTTGTATGCGTATTATTAATAATTATTATTTATATAGCTTTTAAATAAAATAATTCCATATAAATACGATGGAAGTGGAACTATTATATTTATGTCATTAGTAAAAGTGAATTTGAAGTAAAATTTAAAACCCTAACAAATATTAAAATTTCAATATGAAAATTGAGTGTGGAAAGTGCCCTAAACATAAATCGCGTTTTGGTAACAACATTAATTGTATATTTGAGATAGCTCATACAAAAAGTGTTAGCTTAATTAAAGGAAATAACATTTACTTTTCATACTACACTAAACACACGATTATTTTAACCACATAGGCAATAAATTGACTGTGGGAGACAATCAATTTATTGCCTATGTGGTTAAAAAGACTGAAGTAGACAAATTGAAGAGAATTGCTAACTGGACATTCCTCTTGCTCAACTGGACACCAGCAAATATTGGTGACGCAGAAGTATACCTCAGAGATCTACTGGAAGTAGCATCAGAAAAGCAACACCTAACATCAGTGTTTTTGAAAAAGTTAATAAACTTTCTAAAAACATTCAATATTAAATTTATGCTATTTAAGCTTATTTTGGAGCAAATTTAAGAATAATGAAACATTGCTTTTTACTATTATCGCATATGTATTTTAATGTTTTGGGCAGGGGGCAATGATTGACATTACCTTTTTTACATGAACTTTTAAACAGGAAGGCAATAATAAGACTCATAAAAACAGTTCAATGTAAAAAAAAAAACAAAATAATATATATATATATTCAAACTTCAAGTTCAATTTAATAACAAAATATTTTAATTCACTTCGTAAATTATCCTAAAACCCAAATATTTAGTCCAGTTCTGAAATAGTGTAAAATTTTCTAAAATTTTTTAGTTGAGCGTGTTACTGCTGATATAGTATGGCTTGTTTTGATATTTTTTGTAATAAAGACTGGTAACAAACATCTCGCCTTCAACTATAAGTCGACCCACCACTCTAACTAAATGTTGCAATTCTAATCGATTTTGGGTCTTTTTGGGCATTTGAGCTATCTTTTAAGTCTTCAACAAATCACTAACATGTCCCTCAGATTCGTCTGAGGAACATTTTAGTGATTTGTTGAAGACTTAAAAGATAGCTCAAGACTTAAAAGATAGCAAAGGTCCTAAAATTAAACATTGTAGTACTCCACGATTGTTTTGTATCATCGAAGTAGTAAAGTTACAACTTTGTGTATTTTTGCCTTCTTTGCCAAACTTATCCCACTTTTAAGGTAAAATTCTTCTGTCAGTGGTTTTAAAAACTAGTTTGAAATCTAGAAAAACCTATAATCTTCTTTATTGTCGTATACTACTAACCATAATTCATGGATTTAACTACACACGTATGCACCCGTGCACTGTCTTGATGGAAGAGAAAACTTCGTTGAAACGGTCCAATAAGTTGTAGTAATATTCGCCTTTGACTTTTTTTCTCTTTTGAAGGTAATCGATGTGAATTATGCCGCGTGCAACCAAAAAACTGTGACCATAGCCTTGTTGGCCGATAAAACCGCCTTAGCCTTCTTCAGCGCAGATTCGCCAGTAGAAATCCACTGTTTAGACTGTTCTTTGGTCTTCGGAGTATAGTGATGGATCCATGTTTCACCCACAGGTATGAAACGACGCAAAAAATCCTTTTTATTTCGCTTGAACATCGCTAAACCTACCTCTGAAATTGTCATACGTGTGCGTTTATGGTTGATTGTAAGCAAACGCGGCACCCAATTCGCAGATGGCTTTTTATATTCAAATGTTCGTGTAATATATTGCACACACGTTCATTTGAGATGCCTACTATCTCAGCTATCTCGCGCAACCATTTTAAGTGTGGTGACTTCATTTGGGCGTCCTGAACGTTCGGCATCAGTTGTGCACCACAACGAAAATCAGTAAACCACTTGTGAATCATTTTAATCGATGTTGAAGGGTCCCCATAATATTTATCAAGCTTTGTTTTGGTTTGCATAATGGTTTTTCCACACAAAAAATAATGTTTAATTAACATACGAAATTCACTTTTTTCCATGTTTGCAAAAAAACAATGGCTTGTCTATTTTCAATGGCTGTCAAAACTGAACTAAATGACAGATTTGTCTGAAAATTGTAATTTGGTATTGCCACATGATGGTATTGCCATATGACATCTTGGATTTGCAATTGTGGCGCTATCTGTTGCAATTTTACCAGACTTATCACTTCGCCATCCAAATAACCATATTTAATACCATCCAAAAACCATATTAAAAAATATAGAATTTGTACAGCCTCTACGTATGGATATATTTGACTTTTATTATAGAAGATTTTGTTTGCAACAAAACTTCCTGTTGTATACAAGCCCGATTGTCACCTATATTTTTTCATTTTCTTGTCCATCTTTACTTGAAAGTATTGGTAATCGGTACACTATACAATTTTAGTTAAAAAAACACAATTTCTTAGAAATTTCTTAGAGTAACTGCGTATTCGATGCAACAATCAGGCTTGTAATACATTCGTGTTGGTTTTGGTTTGCAACCATAAATACTAATACATACTTACAATACAATCAAAGTATTTATGATTTTATATTATTAGCACAGAAAAAAATGTATACATTTTTTTTCTGTGTTATTAGTATGCATTTTATAGGACTTGTAATAAAGCAATCTTCATCATACGCAGATACATATTAAAAAATACAATATCATAAATTTTTTCCCCCGCTAGTTCCAATAAAACTTGATGTTATTTTTCCTATAAGGTATTCACAATATGTTTTTTCACACAGACGTTTTTTCTGTAATTAGGTTTTTGATGTCACATGAGAAAACAAAATACCGCCGTTTTTTTACAACAACAATTTTTTTATTTTATTTTTTGTTATTTCTTTTTGACATGATTGTCATACTATAAAGCTAACAAAAAAACAGAAAATATTGAGAATATTTGCGGTTGTGTCAAAATCAAAAATGTGAAAACAAAACAAAAAATAAAATAAAAAAACAGATTGCCGACGGAAAAAAAATAAAGTCGGAAATTTTGGGTGAGTTCGGAAAACGTTTTAAGATTATATCACAGAGTAATCATACTCTGTGATTATATATTATACAAAACATTATACCATTTAGTGAAAAATCTGTTTCTAGGAACGGCAAAACAGAAAAGTCCAAATTATTAAATAAAAATTGTTAAATTATTGAACATTTTCATCAATTAAAATAACAAAATGTGGATGTATAAAGCTGTAAATTGAAAATCTGTTTTTAGAAAAACGTCGGTATTTTTGTCATTAAATGATAATTTAAAAATGTTTACGCTCTTCCACAATTGCTTATTACATTTTCGTAACATTGTGTGTGAGTGAGTGATACCTTGATAGATCACAAACGAACAAGAAATGCATGTACAAATTTATTTTCTTTATCATTCTTTTTATCAAAACTAGAAACAATGTGCTCGTAAACAGTATTCGTAGTATTTTATGTACCCCAAATAAAGAATATTCTTCATTTATAGTATATAGCTAATACATCATATTATAATGACATAATATAGTTAATGGATTATTCATATGTTATATGTTCATACAAAATTGATTGTTGTTGTTGGATTTCTTTATGTTCATTAATAAATTGTACATGACTAGAGAAAATGCGTTTTGAAAAAATGAGAGTTTTGAGATTGTTTTAGTAGGTAACAAATAAATTAAAATAAAACCCATTACTGTTTGAAAGATTTAGTTTTTGAATGATAATTGATAGTAAAGATTAAATAATTAAACTAATTATATTTATTCCATACATTTAATAATGATTCATATAGAAAGCAGGAAATTAATTCATAACCAAATGTATACCTAATACATGATTTAAATAAGTACAAACTATTTTCCTAAAACAAGGAATTTCAGGATTCATTGTTGGTTGGGTTTATCTTTAGATATTAGTGAATATCAATCCTTTAGGTTTTGTGGGAAATTTTCTTCGCTGATTCCAGCATATGTCGATTATTTATTTTAGGAAGATCTAACCATTTTTTTCTACAGCGTTTTTAAGAATGATTACTGGCTATAATTTTCTTTCATGTAAAGGATTTTGACAAAAGCCCCTTTTTTAATTTTTAATATTATAAGAAATATTTTTAATAATATTTAATTATAATTGTTAATAATAATCTCTTGTTTTAACTAAAATTGTGTTTATTTTACAACTATTTTTAAACTTTAACTCAACTGTATTCCGAAAAAAGAAACAAACGTGTACAATGTCGTAGAAATTTAATTTTTTCCATATCTTTTAAGTAGGGCTGGCGAGTTGATTTTTTTATTTTTGTTAATAAAGCATTATCCATCCAAAAATGAAAATCAGCAACGAAAAGTGGAATTTTGCACATAAGATGATTCCACAGAAATGTGGGGTTTTTCCTCATTAATATGTAATAGCACAACCAAATGTCACACAACATATGTAATGGGTGATTTATTTAGAGGTTCTCTTTTCAGTAAGGATTTTATGACAGATCGCTCGTGTGAGTCGTGCTAAACTGATATGGTATGTCTGGTGACAGTTTTTTCACAGTTTTACAATTTTGTGGAGCTAGAAAGTCCATTATTTGACTGCCGGTTACTAAAATATGACATAGTAACTATCGATAAACAATTTTTAAGGGTTTGTGATATTCATTTTGAGACAAATACAAGTCAAGTTAAGGATAAAAAACAATGCCGTTCCCGAATTAAACCTACAACATATTCAAAAAGGTTTGATCAGAGAAGTTTCCAAAAATATCAACATATAAAAACAAACTCTTCAAAATTTAATGAAAATATGCAATAAAGTAATTTGTGTAAGAATATTCTTACACAAATTACTTTATTGCATATTTTCATTAAATTTTGAAGTTTGTTTTTATATGTTGATATTTTTGGAAACTTCTCTGATCAAACCTTTTAGAATATGTTGTAGGTTTAATTCGGGAACGGCATTGTTTTGTATCCTTAACTTGACTTGTATTTGTCTCAAAATGAATAGCACAAACCCTTGTAGTGAAGCTTTAATTGCTTCAACAACTGTATTTAAAAGCTTATTACAATTATTTAATAATTTAATGTTAAAAAACAGTAAAATATTTTTTATACTAACAGTTCGTTAAACAAGAACCCGATCAAAAATCTTTTTGGTTTAATAAGGCAAATATGGACAGTAAGAAATCGGGGACAAATGATGTCAATTGTGTTTTTAAGAAACTCAGCCTTAACTAATTTGTCATGATGACAATGATAAATTTTTATACAAGATCTGCAAGTATTCAACCATTTAAAAAACCATTAGAAATAAATACCATTACCTATATGAAGACAGTGATAATGTATATAATCATCTACATTATTGCAGATATATTATTATTGTAGATATATTCATCTCGGACAACTATGTTCAAGTGATCAAGCCAAATTTGATAATGAAATGTTGGCCGAGGGTGTACATTTTATCGATTGTGCTACAAAGTATTACCTAGGATATGCAATATTTAAATGTTTGGCACGACGATTATGCCACTTTTGCGAAAATAAATAGGTAAAACAAGAAAATGATGCATAAAAATAAATTCTGAGTATTTTATTTTTAAGAAAATCTATGTTAGTAATACTAGTTTCGGCTCACTGCGAGCTCCAACGTTATTATTATTTGAATTATATAAACGGCATATTCAAATATTTGAAAAACCATTTAACGAGCATTGTAATGTGAAATTACAAGAAATAAATCATTGTTCCATGTATATGTATTGATTCCACCAACGGAAATCCAAATTATAAAAATTGATTTAGATCAACAAATCCTTCTCCCTCTAGTATAAGTTACTAGATTTCTTAATATTAGTGCTTTTAAGAAAGCATACCAAATAGATGACAAGAAAGTTGAACATAAAATAAAACTTAGGCAACTAATAAGACATAATAAATAAAATTAATTATTTTAAAAATCAATTTGTTTGTGCATATTTTAGTTTTTCTATGTCCATATAATTAAGGAAAATACCACACGTTCGTTTCAACAGTGTTAATTTAAAAATACGGTTGATAACCCTTTCTATTTTTATTTAGTTAAATACATATCAAATTTTAATAAATACATAAGCAGACAGTAGGCACATATAATATATTATATTATATGTATATGTTATATATTATATTATACAAATTATATTTTTTTTTTGGATTCTATCATCGTCGTCTGTGATCAATTCATGTGTAAAAACATCAAAAAATGAAATTCCTAATAAAATTTACATCATTGTATAATACATTTTATAAATAAAACACATTTATTTTAACATTTCTCTCAAAATCCATACTAAAAAATGTATCGCCCTTCTTTCGACGACGAAAATACATGGTCGAAAATAAAAGCGGTAGCGAGTCGCCTAGTACAAAATCGCTTTTAACTGAAAGTAGCTCAAAAAAGACGACTCGCTGGGTGCAAAATTCAGACCCCGCAGGTTACATATAAAAAAAATGCTGGGTACGACCATACTCTTTAAAGCGTGCGGTGGAAGTGGCGCATTTACATCCATTTTTAATTAAGTGAGAAACGACCAACGTCTCTTTAAGTAATTATTTATAATATTTTATAGTTCTTTGAATAAAAAACCTGTAATCAATCCTCTTCAAACAATCAATAGTAATTCTGTGAGCGCTGTAAATTTAGTACTCAATTAGTAAATGCAGAGGGTGCCAAACAGTAATACAATTTATGCTCAGTTTACAATTTAAAATTATTTATTTAACCATCTATCTACCTTCGATTTTCCTGTAACAAATTTTACTTGATTTACCATTTTTTATTTAAGGTGAGTTCAGTGTTGTCTTCGTTCGTTCCTTCTGCAGTTTGTTTTTAATGGTTCATGGTTGATGAAGAAACTGCATAACGATTTTGATTTCTTCTTTCTTTTGATATTTCTAATAGAAAGTATATTTTATTTTTATCTCTTTTACAACTATCATTATGTCGATATTCGTTTAATAAAAAAGTTGGATATAAACAAAGTTTTCTGTATTGTTTTATACTTTTTTAAAAAACATTCTGACTTATGTGAAAACATACGTCCGTCCTTACGCCACGATATAGCGACCGATAATAGAAAAAGAATGATATACTTTGCGGTCGCACATGACCTTATTGTGGCTAGCACATTCTTTCCTCATAAAAATATCTACTTGGAAACATAAACACATCTTCGTAAGACGTCCTGAAGTCAAATTGACTAGATGTTAATTTCTAAGGGAAGGTCTCGGGTGATCCAAGAAATGAGATCTTATCGGTCGGCTGCTAAATTTGTATGCAGTGATCATCAATTGGTCACTGCAAAGCTAAGATAGCAGTTACCGTATAAATCAGGGATCGCATGTAAACGTAACTTACGTTTCAACTGCGAAGGTCTGATAAACGAAGATGAGAAATCACAATATCAGAATCTCGTTAGCAGTAGCATTATGAAAATCAACACCCGTTCTGATGATGTGAACGCTCTATGCGCTCGAAAGAACAAAGCGGTCCTTGCTATTAGAACTGCTAGGCGAATTTATAGACGGTAAAAGCCTGAGTGATGGAAGGCTGAACTTTTAGGGAAACAACAACTCAGCAATGAGCGCAGTTCTCGTTACTTCTTTAAAGGGGTTACCGGACTGCACCCTATCTTCAGATCAAGGTCTACCGTCATTCGAGACCAGGATGAAAACCTCCGTGTTAACATCGATGCAGTGCTCGACACATGGAAGGAACATTTTTAAAGTTGTTAAATACAGACTGCGGAGGTGTGACCCATCCTACGAGGAATTCACACTGGCTATGCAGAGACTTAAAAGAAACCGTTCTCCTTTCTTATACAGAGTTTTATTTAACCACGAGATCAGAAATTTAATGAAAATTACTGATCTCGTGTATGAAATAAAAGAACAGCGAGGACGCTGGCTCGGTCACGTTCTGCGAGCCGATCCAATCGTTGGTTCAGCGGTCTCTGAGAGGAAAGCCGCCTAGAACAATATTAAGAACAAGCTCGGGATCGAATACGATGGAGCCAGAATATTGATACGGTAGGAGCCAGGAATGGCCTGTAAATACCATATTATTATTATTATAAAACAATACAGTAGACTTTATTATATAATAACCATATGTATTGGTTGAAAAAACTACCGAACGAAAGCAAAACTGAGCTCGCCTATACGAAATATTTGCGTCGTGCGTTTGTGCTACCAAAATAAAAATGATTTTGAAAGGCACTCCACTATACAATTTTAAAAACCATAAAATTATTAGTGTGTGCAAAATTTGTCTAGTCTATACATAATTTATGTGTAGCTGTGTAGTTTGGATGCCATAAAAAGTATTAAATCGAATAATTCGGTAGTTTTTTGTTTTCGATTTGATACTTTTTATGGCATTCAAACTAACACTAATACAAAGTTTTGGTTATATACATTTGGTTAAAAAATATTTGCATCTCTCTCGACCAACTATTGAATTCATAACCGTATTCTGGTTTGATTCAGACTGGTATTCCACAATGAAACATTTAAGGTTGATTTACAAATGCGACGTGTGGCGTGTGCTATTAGCCAATCAGAAACGAATTTTTTGATAATCTAAACACAACACTCGTCACACATGTAAATTGTTGTGTAGGAAGCATCACTTTTATTACACTTTTATTCACTTTTATCACACGACGCATATGTAAATCAAGCTTGACTAACGTATTTTTTTTACTGTCAAACCAGAAGGAGAAAAAAAATCCTAATTTACTTTAGAGTGACAAAGACAATCGGTTTTGCTTTTTTTGTTAACAAAATACAAAAAAAAATCACTCGAAAATAATTTAGAATTTTTTTCTCCTTCTGGTTTTTCACAGTAAAAAAAATACTGACAGTAAATGTTTTATTGTGGAATTCCGGACTAATAACATATGTTTCGTACTCGGCATTTCGCACAAAAACGTGTATCGTGATTAAATACATTTTTCGCTAATAGTAGCGCTCCGTAAAAATTAATACAAGTAGAGTATTCTACTTGTATAAGTCGAGAAAAATAGTTTTAACATAATTTAGTTTTTGTTCCATATTAGATTACCAGTTTTAAAGAAATTTTTTACGAAAAATAAGAAAAATTGTGAAAGTGTAATTATATGTATGTTATAGAAGTTGAGCTTGCGGGTTTAATGGCGCTAATATCTCAAGAACTAGTTATCTAAAGTTAACCACTTTTTGTTTAATTCCACAGAATTTAACGCGGTTCACTTGTTTGCAAATGAAATAAAAACGAAATAATTTTTGGAGAATATACTTTTTTATAAGCTAATATTTGATTTTTTTTGGAGTGGACAAAATAAACGGAAAAAAATTATTCAAAATGTCTAACAGTAAAATTAAAAACAATTATGAACACAACGAACATTTTTCTATTTTAAACAATTGAAAATTTTACCCAAAAAGAATGGTGAAAACATTTTTTTTGTGTGAATTTGATTGGGAGAGATCTGCGGGCCATCTCTAATGTATCAATAACAACTAACTTTTTCATCGTTTTACTATAGACTACTATAGATGACGATTTTGTATGGGCAAAAAATTTCCATAAAAAAACAAATATTTTATGAAAATTATTGATGTAATTTTTAACAACATGGTACACAGTATTTTGCCATTATCTCTTTGCTTCTTTCTAACTTACATGGATTCCATGAAAAGAAATTTATTTGTAGGAAAAACGTAAAAAATAAAATAAATCGACGGTAATAAGGCGGTGCCAAACTCATAAAAAATCTAATTATTGTTTTTTCCATATTTCATTTGTCAAACAATAACATATTTTTTTGTTGTCCTCTCTCCGAACACCTGTATATAACAAAACCCTCTATTATACAAGCCGTCTTGTAACTTTCGTTGACACAGTTAAACAAAACCTATATGCACGATTGAGTGTATTGGTGCTATGAAAATCCATACCAAAAAATGTATAATTTTCTCATTCCTACTACCACTATTTAACATTTTCATCTCTAAGTTACACACACTATTTAAAATGTGTATGGATAATTGAGAATTTGTTCGTCTCTTTTTCGGTTATTTGTGTTTTGTATAGGAAAGAGATAACATCAATTTTGCCTTTTAATTTTGTTTTTTACAATTTTTACTCTTTTGTTTTATAGTATGGAAATGTTTTTTTTTATTTTACTCTATATTTTAAATCATATATCGACACGTTTTTTACTTACAATACATTCTCATGTGTATATGATTAAATAGCATGAGTATGCAATGAATACGGCTTGTAGTAAAGAGGGTTTTGGTATATGATCCTGTATATGATATTAAAATATAGGAGGTTTTTCCTTTATCGATCGACGTTTTTAAACATTTTTTTGGAAAGAATATCGTATAAAACAAACAGCACATATCGTCGGTGAAATGAATAGTGTGTAAATGTAATCGAAATGCATTTTGGGAAGCAGAAAATTGTAAGTTAGAAAGAAGCAAAGAGATAATGGCAAAATACTGTGTACCTTGTTGTTAAAAATTACATCAATAATTTTCATAAAATATTTTAGTTTTTTTATGGGAATTTTTTGCCCACACAAAATCATCATCTATAGTTGTCTATGGTCGTACCGAGAGCACCTTGACGACGCAACTATAATTTATGAACTATATATATAATATAAACGATAATTTTACTTTAAAAAAAACTTGTTTTACTCAAAACATTAAAACCAATAAATTAAAAAAATAATAATTTTAGAAAATAATTTAAAGTTTTTAATAAAACTATTAATAAGTGGAATAATGCTGTGTGTCTCATGCACGGTTCATACTAAAGTGAGATTTTTATCTGAGATTTTGAATTCTGAGATTTTAGCTCAAAAATTTCTCTAGTACTATTTTTTATTCATATTCTTCGTGTAGCTATATAGATATAAAAAAAGATAAATTTTATATCTATTTAATTTTATGTTTAATATTTCATTTTGTGTGATATTTAAATATTTATTGTTACTTGACGTTGATTTTTGTATGTATATTTAAATATATAAATATTTATTGGTTTTTTCGTTCGTGTATTTTGGATTTAATAAAATGAATTTATTAAGGCAAGACATGCTGCAAATTCTTAAGTCCTCTTGCTTCATTTTTTTCACACTAAAATACAAACAAAATTTATATTCACAATAAGCTAAAAAAAACTACTACATTATTGCAATGAGATTATTGCTCAAAGTTAAAAATATTTCCACCCAATGAGATTATTGTGGGCGTGTCTTTTGTTCATTTAAATTATTTGATTAGATAAAACGTTTTAATTTTAAAAATCTCAGATATTACACTATAGTATGAAACGGCCTTCAGAATACTTTTTAAACTAAAGTTTTCGATATATTGTTAGTTCAAGCAATATGCCAACTGAGGTTACTAAACTAACTTGTACTGAGGTACAAAAGTATTTGTCTGTGCCTTACATTCGACTAAACTTTTGTAAAATAAAATTTTAAGAATATTAAAAAAAAATTAGCTTGAATAAATTTGGTGGTTTTGGCATAATATATTGTACATATAATATGTTATTATAATAAACAATAATTTATATGTAATATATATTATTATATAATTATATATGCATATAGAATCTACTAACTATACATCTATAATGCTACATGGCGATTTTCCCTTTTTTATACTAAACGTCAAAACAAATTAACAATCAATCCAAGTCAATCCAAATAAATGAAAAGTCTTTCAAAAGTAACTTCGTAATTCGATTTTTCAACCATCGCCTATGAGACAGTATTGAAAGCATCAGCATTTTGAAAAGTTTAGTTCGAAAAGTCTTCTGAGGCACACAGCATAAGCCACACAAATAAAAGAAATGATCAAAACTAAATTTCAATAATAATTTTGGTAGTAAGCATAGTTTATGTTTCTATTTGGTTCGCTAGTTTATTAGACTAGGACTTGTATTAGGAAGCCATAAGTTTTACAAATACATATAACAATTTATATAACCTTGTAATTCCTGTTTATTCTTATTGTTACATTGATACGATAAACAATTAATCCATTGTAACGATTACGAAATATTTTTGTATATTATAACATATTATACTAAATTATTAGGGTTACTTAAGTGAAATATGGTGGGGTTAATAAATAATTGCAATTTAACGTAGAAAATTTAAAAAATAATTTTTAATTATAACTTACAATAAAAATTAAAACCTATTATAAATAATTGCAGGTGAATCAACATATTTGTGATGATTGTTATATAATTTTAATTAATTTTGAGTCTATAATAATAATCAAATAATGATTCTACTATTATACATGAGACATTTCTACGTTTTCATGATATTGATTAAGCCAACACCTACCACTATCGTTTAATTAGAAACATTGAATATTTTGTAATTCAATAGTATTTAACTATATTTTATTAGAAATAATATAAAATACACTTTCAAAATTGTTACTTTGGTTTATATATTTAATTTACTTACAAAATTTTATAATTTTATATAATCAACGTGTTCGAAATTTTCATAAAAAATGGAGCAAACCAAATTAATTTTTATTTAAATAACGATTATGTTCAAAAACTTAATGTTTTTAAATACGCACATCCATCCTTTCCGTGGCGTAGCTCGAAAAGTAAATTCGAAAAACCAAATGATATAATTTCCGTTATTCCATGACATATTTTCAATTATTAAAAATATACCAGCGGACTTGGAAATTAAATTATTAATTTTTGGCATATTGGGATAATTTGACGAACCAAATAATACTAATCTATAATAAGTTAATTTAAATTTAAAATTACAGTATAATATAATTAATTAAATTTACTGTACGGTTCTCATTATTTTCATTTTTTTTTTATTTATCTTTAATTTAAATATTCATTTTATAATTATATATATAATATGGATTTTGTAACAATCCAAAGTACAAATTTTATTTACAAGCAAGATATCCCGCTTTACTGTATTTTTATTGAATTATATAAAATATTTTTTAAAACTATTAGTTTTTATTATGCAGGATAAGACCCGATTTATTAATGCAGACCTGATTGCAAAAACCATCCAAACATTTTACAATTAGTCATACCGGTATTTTGTGTGAAAAATTGGCATTTTCATTCGTGAAACTATGGCATACTTCATATTTTATTTCTGAACAACAATTAATCGAAAATTTTCGTAATATAATCATCGACAAACAAATCTTAGCACCAAGCTACGTTATTGTTGAGTAAATATGTGTAAGCACTAAAGTAACCCTTTACGTATTTGGGATAAATGGCATTACATTACTAATGTACTATCGTCCGTTAAAATGGAAATATACTATAAATATATGATAAATGTATCATTTTTAAATAATACATATTTTATTGTATTTCTTGTAAAATTTATATAATTCAATAAATTATAAAAAAAGTTTATATGTCATAATTTTACAGCAGAATAGTGTAATTTCCATTCAAAATACCAATATGCCGTATCAATGTTTCAGTTTTTGTACGGTCAGGCCGTTATATGGGGGATATCCTTGTTGGTAATAACTTTGTAATAATGGCGTGAATAGAGAGTGTCACAACATGTTGTGATACAAATTTAAGTAAAAAGTGTGAGTTTGGTTATAGGGTTTATATTATTTTTTGCTTACGAAAGAATCAATAAATAATACATTTCTTTAAATAATTTATGTACCTGATTTGATAATATTATAGCGTTTTTTTAAATAACAAATTATCAAATTTTTTAACGAGTATGTACAGCAGCTATAATTGTAATTAAAATATAAAACAAAAATATAAACCTAAATACCATTGAATATTTACTTTTAAGGTAATATTTGATTTTTTTTCACTGAGGTAAACTTGGTTTATCGAACCAGAAAAAAACGCAAATATACATATTATAAAAAATGTTCATACGCTATAAAACGTAATTATGATTTAATTGAATTAAATTAGTGGTTCGAAATTTGCCGCGATTTATTTTTGACATTGCTGATATAAGAAACAAATTAAAATTTAATTTTAAGATTGAATTTATTCAAGAAAATATTGTATTGAGTTAAAGAACAAGCAAAAAATAGAAAAGCATGTCCAGTGATAATTAGTGTTTTTTATTTTATATTATTATTATTATTATTATTATTATTATTATTATTACAAAACAAAGTACATAACTGCAAATTGTAATGAGGCTAAACAAAAAAGTATATTAAATAATAGATTAAATTAAAAAATATTATTTGTACAAATTTATAATTAATAAAAATATCGAAAAATAAAATTAATAATGTAATTTATTTATTTGAAATTTTTTAGTTGCAGTGAGACTAATCTTATTTTGACTACCAAAATACCCTAAAATATCCTTATACATGATAATTGGTAGTAAAACATTATGGTTATCTGCAATAAATTAACATTATACAATTATTTCGAATAACTTGGAAACATAATAAGAAACAATAATTTTTAAAATTTATATAAGATGTAGCAGACATTTATAAGTAATGCAATATTGAGGAAATATATTTATAGTAAATAAAATAAAATATAACATTGAAAATTAAAGAATAAACAATAAAGTAACATCTTGACAAAAGCTAGCCAGATTAATCCCGAGAAACGTCAAAAATCGTTGCTGGTAATTGCGATTGGTAGCCACGATTTTTGATGTTTCTCGGAAATCATTTGCCTAGTTTTTTATGTTTTAACTTTAAAATTAATGCTTATTTTAAAATTATTGTTTATTATAAATTGTGAAATGTTTACATACATTTAAGGTTATTTCATAAAGGTATGAGTATTAGTGGTGGCTTGTAAAAATAAATTCAAACTGTATTCGCCTTTAAAGTGCCGCGGGCAGCGCTATGTACTATAAGAGCCAAAGGTAGTCAGCAATTGTTTATATTTCATAATGCATATTCAACAACAATTAGGCAACTTAGATTAGAAAATAACTATTACTACTTGACCACCTTTGCCGTAGTTTTGAAAAAAATTGCTAGGTATCAGCCACTTTCCGTTAAAAGGCGAATAGGAACCAAGCGAAAATTTCGCAAAAATATTCGATATAATTTTGTGTAGTTTCGCTAGAAAAACTAATTTTAATTTTTTTATTGCAAGCGCAAGTTCAAGTTTGTTTTTTTTTTGTTTTAATTTTTTGCCATTCACAATTACAAGATTTGTTTACAAAACAAATAACAAAAAATTAAATTTAAAATTTAATTAAATAAATAAAAATTGATTATATATATATATATATATATATATATATATATATATATATATATATATATATATATATATATATATATATATATATATTTATATATATATATATATATATATATATATATATATATATATATATATATATATATATATATATATATATATATATATATATAAATATATATATATATATATATATATATATATATATAAATTTATCAAATTAAATAAAAAATAAGAGTTTTGTTCCAGTGTTTAAGATGTTTTTCAATAGTGAATCATATGTTATATGCAAACATATGCCGCCAAACGAAAAGAAGAGAGATAGTGTTAAATTCCACTTGAGTGAAAACTATTTTTAAAAAATTTGTTTGCGAAAAATATTTTCTGGTCCGTACACAAATTTTATGTGCCTTTGTATTTACTATTTTGCAGCCATAAAAAGTATTCCTGTTTAATATTTTTTGTAAATAATTATGGCGGCAAACGAAAAAATACATAATTATTTTGTATGTAAATGTTGCATCAAAAGTTGTCCGTCTCACTCGTACAACAGGAGAATTTATATTTATATCTCAAGTTTTTCTTGCATATAAAATAAGTTTCACTGTGGAAAAACCTTCATGAAACATATTTTACATGCAAGAAAAACTTGAGATATAAATATGAATTCGCCTGTTGTACGAGTGAGAAGGACAACTTTTGCAATAATTATTTACAAAAAATATTAAATCGAAATACTTTTTATGGCTGCAAAATACAAATGCACATAAAAAAATTAATCTTAATTGTGTATGGACCAGAAAATGTCCATACATTCTCGTACTCAAATATTCAATTTTTGTTTATTTTTTTTATAGCTAAATTCCTTTTATTTTTATTTTCAGTGTGGAAAGAACTAAAATTTTAAGCTTAAAAAAAATTAATTAAATTTTTGATATTACTGAGATATTTTGTAAATATTGTTATATTGCGTTGTAATTAATAAAAACATATTTATAAAATATTATTTTCATCGACCCAAAATTTTGAAATCTATAAATATTCATTAAAATTAGACGATCTCACAAAAAACACAATTTATTTTGGATTTATGCAAAAAAAAATTTGATTTTTATAAATTATTTAGAGAAGACGTCAACTTTTATAAACTATAAAATTTAGCTATAAAAAAAAACAAAAAAAAAACAGTTGTCTTTTCACTCAAGTGGAATTTAACACTATCTTTCTTCTTTTGGTTTGGCTGAATGTGTGTGAGTGTGTAAAGAGAAAGTGATGGTTCACAAAAATTTAATTAATTTAATGTATTATACATGTTTTAAATTTTATATAGAATGTTTAGTGTTAAAAGGAACTATTATGTGAATTTCGGTATTAAACTATTGCAATAGGAGTGCATTTGTTTGTATTATGTAATGGATTACGCAATAATTATAAATGGAACTCTGTCGCTTTCCCCAGAGTACAGGTAGTATTTGCACTATAGTAATCAAAACCCTCTTTATTACAAGCCGTATTCATTGTATACTAATGCTATTAAATCATATACACATGAGAATGTATTGTAAGTAAAAAACGTGTCGAGATTGGTTTCGAAGAGTATAGAAAATATCATTCGCATAATATAAAACAAAATAATGGTTGAAAATAGAAAAAAATTCACAATACAAACAAATAATTTCACAATACAAATAAATACAATACAGTTTGGCTTTTATTAACAAATTAAGAGACGAAAAAATACTCAATTGTTTCATACAAGAAGTACTGTACCAATAATATGATACCAAAAATTCCACTAGTAGTAGGTGCAAACCCAAAACGCTCTTTACTACAAGCCGTATTGTTTGCATACTCATGCTATACAAAAATATATACTTTGATTGTATTGAAAGTAAAAATCGTGTTGGAATATGATCGCGATTATATTCTTAAAAAAAGAAACATTCACATACCAATGCAAAAGAGATTAAGAAAAGAGAGTAAAAATTATCAAAAACCAAAAAAATAAAAACAAATTACTTTTATGTTATTTATTATGTATACAATGTATATATTACTAATTACACCGCACGATAGATTTTAATAGAAATAAATAATTACAATATATATTAATATAAAAATATATTATATATTATATAAAAATAATTAATAAATTTAACTTGAAAATTTCACAATTCACATAAAACAAATAAAATAAAATTTGACGTTTAATACCACAAGTAGAGAGAAAAATTTTAATTATGTTAATGGTGTGCGTGAAAAATACTCAATTATGGTAATGGTGAGCGTTATTTAAAGAGAAAATTAAATTTTTTTATATATGGATTTTGAAAGTTACTAACACATCTAAAGTATATATTTCCACTAATACATTTTAAAAATATATAAGAAGATGTGTCAACGAAACTTTCAATACGGCTTGTAGTAAAGAGGGTTATGTGCAAAAAGAGATAACATCAAAATTGATGTTATCTCATTGCTATACAAAACCAAAACCCTCTTTATTACAAGCCGTCTTGTAACTTTCGTTGACACAGATAAACAAACCCTATATACACAATTGAGTGTATTGGTGCTATGAAAATCCATACCAAAAAATGTATAATTTTCTCATTCCTACTACCACTATTTAACATTTTTATCTCTGTTACGCACACTATTTAATATGTACGGATGGATAATTGAGGATTATTTTCGTCTCTTTTTTTGTTATTTGTGTTTTGTATAAAAAAAGATATACATTTTGCCTTTTAAATTTATTTTTTTTTTTGATAATTTTTCCTCTCTTTTGTTTTATAGTATGGAAATGTTTATTTTATTTTACACTATATTCTAAATCATATATCGGCACGTTTTTTACTTACAATACATTCTCATGTGTATATGATTAAATAGCATGAGTATGCAATGAATACGGCTTGTAGTAAAGAGGGTTTTGTACAAAACACAAATTACAAAAAAAGAGTCGAAAAAATTCTCATTTATCCATTCTCATTAAATAGTATTCGTAACTTAGAGATAAAAATGTTAAATAGTGGTAGTAGGAATTATAGGAGAAAATTATACATTTTTTGGTATGGATTTTCATAGCACCAATACACTCAATTGTGTATATAGGTTTTGTTTTTCTGTGTCAACGAAAGTTACAAGACGGCTTGTAATAAAGAGGGTTTTGAGAAGGTGTATTAAAAAACCCTATCTATTGTACAAGCCGTATTCAATTTCTCGTGCACGCAGTCTACTACTCATTTAAAAATTTTATATTCTCTTTATTGTCGCACACCATTAAATCTAAATTTATAAATGAGCATTTTACTCTCTCTACTTTTTTGCCTTTTAAATTTTATAGTTTTTTTGACAATTTTTACTCTCTTTTGTTTTGTCATATGCGAATTTTAATTTATTTTACACTATATCCGCTATCATATACCGACACTTAAAATACGAACGCAGTGTTAAAAACTAAAAATACAATATATTAGTATGCAATGAATACGGCTTGTATAATAGCAAAACCCTCTTTAATTATACAACTTTTACAAGCCGTATTCATTTCATACTAATTTATCGTATTTTAACACTGCGTTCTATTATAAGTGTCAGTATACGATAGCAAATATAGTGTAAAATAAACTAAAATTCGCATTCTAAAAGAGAGTAAAAATTGCCAAAAAACAATAAAATTTAAAAGTTAAAAAAGTAGAGAAAGTAAACTGCTCATTTATAAATTTAGATTTAATGGTGTGCGACAATATAGAGAATACAAAATTTTTTTTATATGAATTATTCTGATAGTACTAATACTGATGCACTGTTTAAACAGAATTAAAAAAAAATTATTTTTATTTTTTATATGGAGTTCGACCAAAACCCCCTGTAAAAAAATCGAATTCATCCAACACGTAGGCTGTACAAATTCCAGACTTGCTAAGATATTAGTGAGTAACTATTTAAATTTTTGAAAACATTTCTACATAATCACATTCAATGTAAAAACAATAACAAACCACCCATATTGTTACACAAGAAGAGAGAACCCCATATCGTACTGAGCATAGCCAAAACACCATAATGTCATTCCGACATTAAATTTTCTTGTTTAAAAATAATTTTATGTACATTTAATTGCAAATAAATAAACATAATTTAAATTTGGATAAAAATAAAACACAATTTATGTATGAATTAAATATTATAATTCAAATTATATGAAAACAAGCTTTTTGAAAAACTATGTGATATGAAATATGAATGTCCGATTTGGAATGACACATTGACAATATGTCTATTTTTTAAAATAGATAGAGAATAATATGCTCACAGATTTAAAGTAGTGTGTGTTACTTTTTGAAAAATTTGAGAAAATTATGCTCAAATTTTTAAAGACATATTGTAGTGTGCGTTCTTTATTTATAAATATCTAATATGGTGGTAGCAACGATTTTTTTTTTCATTTTTTTCATATGGTTTTGAATGTTACTAACACCACAGCAGATCGAGAATTTTATTTATATTTTTTAAATATCGGCGTTATATACAGGGTGTCCCTAAAGTGACTGACACGAATAGTGCCGTTGGATTCCTTGATCAAAGGGAACATGACTTTACTTCTACCACTTTGCACTGTTAAGCCCTCCTATCAAGTTATAGACGTTTGAAGAGGAGCCTTCCAACGTCGTACCTTGTATTAAAGATAACTCAATATCTTGAGAAAAAACCATTTGTTTTTCCCAATGTTAATATCGTTAAAAAGCTGATTAAATTTTCTTTTAAATAAAGTATAATAATTATGAATATTTACGTAAAAAGTATTTCAAATTAAAACAAAACTTTTAGAATGGAAATTTTTTTAAGAATTTTTTCTTTACCATTTATCTTTTAACAATTACTCTACAACAATAAATATTTTTTGATTAGAACATAGTTCAGATTCTTACAGAATAGCTAACTGTTGTCATATTTGCAATAATATGTTATCTAATAAAATTAAAAGACTACAATCAAAATTTTGCATTTTCTTTATTATACGCAATTATTGAGGTAGAAATAAGTACTGGTATTAGGCAATAATATTTCGCAATATTTACAACAAATTTTCAAAATGACCACCATTAGCCGTTACGCATTCCAAACCCCTATTCATAAATGAATTGCGAAATTTTACGAAAACGTTTCTATCCCGTTTGATTTCGTTAAAAGCTTCATATATTATAACAATTAACGTTGCTTTATATGGGATAGATGAAGAATAAACTTTAGTTTTTAAATGGCCCCAGAGGTAAAAATCTAACGAATTTAAATCCGGTGATCTTGCTGGCCAATGTTTAGGTGCTCCGCCAATCCACTGTCTTGGAAACAAAGTGTTTAAGTGGGATCGTACATTTCTTGTAAAATGTGGTGGAGCACCATCATGCATAAACCACATACATCGTAAATTAAACAATGTAACTTCTTCCAATAGTTCTTCAAATTGGCTTTTTTTTAAATTTAAATATTTTATACCATCTAATCTGTCTGGAAGTATGATCGGCCCTAGTAATTCGTCTCCAAACATACCACACCATACATTTACTGTGAATTTATGTTGGCAACTGTTTACAATTTTTAAATGAGGATTATTTGATGACCAGGAATGCATGTTGTGTAAATTTATA